>JASCZW010001828.1:0-121139 GCA_034211315.2 Aedes japonicus | reverse complement strand
AAGTTCCATCTCTTGAAACTCGAGGCTCATTTAGCTGAAGATTAGTTGGGTAGTGTAGGTCGGTTGACGTAGCCTACGGTAAATCGTTATACAAGCTTCAGTTCCCGGAATCACCACCGTGTGGCGCTCTCAATCACTCGATTTGAGTTTTTTTGTTTAGATTGCGATTGTGTGTACTCGATTTTGTACAATTTTCAAAATAGAGTTGGATTTGCAAGAACGAGTTTGTATTAAATTTTGCATTAAGAACAGTTTTAATTATGCGACGACATTGCAAATGCTATAAAAATGTTTCGGCAACGATACTCTGAAGAAAACATGCGTTTAGCAGTGGCACGAGCGTTTCAGAGGTTGCCGTGAATCCTAGATGAATGATTAGAGAAGTTGTAGACCATCGAAATCTAAAACCGACGAAAACATCAACAAAATCAAAGAATGGATGACCGTGCACCGCAAAATGACCATACGAGAGATTTAAGAGAAGTTGGTAATTCCTTTTGGATCCGTTAATTGTGTAACGTCTATAGAACTTGTTTAGAAAGATTATTGGTGAGAACGGTATGTACATTTTTTTTTTCCATTTATAAACTCGAACAACTTTTTTGTTTCATTTTACAAACTCGAAGTTCATGGTTCGACAATGGGCGTTTCAACGGAGGACGTTGTAAACCGTTGAAAACTTGATGAAGAATCTGCGAATTTTTGCCTACACAATCATCGACCTCAGTGCAGAGGCAGACAGCAAACGAACATTGACTCATTACATAATAGTTAGCATTTTTGAAGCCTAAAGCAGTAAGGTCACATGTGTTGTGGGCATTATCTGTTTCAATACAGCTTTGACCGATCAAAATAAGAAAAGGATGAGACGGATGAACGGGAATTAGTGGGTCGTAAGCTTCTTCGAGATCAAATTGTCTCCCATTTTCAGGCACTCATAAAGGCAGTGTATTATATTTTTTCATTATAATATTAATCTCTGGAAGCACAGCTTCAATTAGAACTTCAACATCATAAGTTTGTACAATCCTATGGGCATGTGCCTTTAGGTTTTCGTTGAACAACACAAGTAACAATTTAAGTTCTATTCAAGCCGTATAGCAATCCAAAGTCGAGATTGTTTATAAAACTACATTCAAAACTGTTTTGCCTACCAACACCTTCTCTATGCTTCTTCAAAGCCGAAATTTGGCCCACTCTATAGACGGTTGTGAGAACAATTTATTAAAACCTTTATAGGCCATAAATATTTTGAAAATGTTCTAGTGGGGAGATGTTATGACCACTTGAGAACCTTCATAAAACCCATTGGTCGCCATGAAAACCAGCACACGGCCAAATGGCTCTCTGTGGTATCGTGGTTGGTTTTTATTGTTCTGATTTCTGCTGTTCTCTGCTTTTCTGATTCATTGAGCTGTAAACAATATCTAAGAAAATAGTTCGAGTGTGGCCGGATTTGTTTTTTTAACTGCAAAATATCCAAAGCAAATTTAGTTATTTACAACGTATTATGCACTAAATCATACGCGCTTTTAATGGTATGGTGAAATTTGCCACGCTAAGACCCGAAAATCAATGCGCCTTGGAAATTATGCGTGCTGACAATAACGAAAAGGAAAAAAAATCAAATAAATTTGTTAAATTAATCAAATATTTCCTGAAAATTTATGGTATTCTAGAAAGTTATCTAAAACAATGCAGAAATTGGTCTCCGATCCACAGCTCATTTGTATTACGTCTAAGATTTGGTGCATTTATTTTTACACATTTCAATTTTTTCTTTTTGTTACGTACGCCTATGACGTAGTGCGCACCTCACGATCCAACCCCGCCGACTAACCTATACCAACGCAAACCGGTACAGTACAAACCTTCTGTCGATAGCGTTGGCCAATCGTCATTAATTACTCCAAGTGATTGTAGACGACAAACCGTGCACAGCAGACAACTCATGCAGCAAGTCCTCGGGTTGTTTTTATCTACAAATTAGTGAAATCTAGCTGAATTTATGCAATTTTTGCAAGGAGTGTACTATTCTAGGTAATAAATTATCTAAGTAGTGAAATGAAATTATTGAAATATTGCTTTATATTAGTGTTAGCTTATATCCTTTAAATAAGTTTAACCTTAAAATCTACTCAAGTATGCCTACATGCAAACATGTGAACACTTACTAATCTAAAATGTGTATAAAATACTTATAATAATTGTTTTAGCAGCGATACTTGTACAATGTACGGAAAAGTACATAAGTAGCGCCAAACAGGTATTACCGATCATTATAGGTGCTTAAGATTTCCGCCCAAATACCTTGCACAACGGGACTAAACGTGAGTAGAAAATGTTTTGAATTAAGAAAATCTTGGAAAATAAAACGCTTTTGATAATTACTATTACTAATTGTAAAATCACTATGAAATACGGTACACTATTGCAGGTATATAATAATACTCCAATTACAAACGTAAACCCCATTTTCTGGTTGTTCATACTGTATTATTATCTCGGAAATCAGCTTGTGCAAGTTGACAAATTAACATCACTTATACTTCAATATGGCGATCAAAAAATATCACAGTTTTGCTAAAAATCCCAATGACTACAATAAAACTATTAGGTCATATTTTGTTCCATTTAAAGAGCACATTGGCGTCTCTCAATACCAATTTGCCATTTAATGCATTTACTAGAAGCAAAATGGGTTTAAAATGCTTTTTTAACTGTCAATAATAATATGAATGAAACCTAAAACGGCATTTCAAAACATCATTTAACGTGTTCATAAAGTTAAAATAAAACCTTTGATGAGAGTAAAAGGAACTTGAAAAACAAGGTTTTAAGATCGTTGTAAACAAGCTGTGTAGGTTCTCATAAACCTGACGAAAATATGAAACCTTGGTGCCATAATTTAAACAAATTGGTTTCAAGCTTTAATTAAACTTAATAAATCTGGATGGTTTTGGCAATGCTACTTGGGAAATATTCCGGATATTCCAGGGTAAAGGTATAAAGGTATAAAGTACTAGAGGTTAAATACGTGTCAAAAACAGCCAATCCACCAAACTGTCCGGAACCTCGCCCAATAGAGAAGTATTGGGCTCTAGTTAAGCGGAAACTCTTCGAAATTAAGAATAAAGCAAATGGCGCTGATGATTTCAATAGAAGATGGAGAATCGTTACGGTGAGTGTATCTGAGGATACCGTACGGAACTTGATGGCGGGTGCACCACAGAAAGTTCAAGAATATTACAAAAAGAAGGATTAACATCCTAATCAACTGTTTCTAATGTAGATATAACAATATTACACTCAAGTCTTTTTGTACATGGGGGATACGTACCATGTACAAAAAGCCGAATTATTTCGAATATCGTCGTAAAACAAAACTGCGGTATTTAAAAATTGTAATAAAAAAATTGTCATAAAAAAATTGTCTTTTCTTAAAAAATCGTCGTAAAAAACACCAAGATATCGCCAAGTTGTAAAAACTGTTTTTTTTTTAAAATAGTTGTAAAACACCGTCTTATATCGAAAAACATTGCTATAACTAATAACTGTGCTAGTGCACATGCATTGTTCCAACGCATATTGCATTGTTGAAAGACAAAATTCATGGTTATCATTAATTTATAGCTAAACCAGGATGAAAATTATCCATTTTTATCAGCATTTATGTATTTACAGTCAAATTCCCATTTCTCGATATTGAAGAGACCATCGCGAAAGGGAGAGATCGACATTCAGAACAGAAATTGACTAGCTTAGAAGCTCTTTGCGTTTCAGAAGTTATTTTTGTAAATCCCGTATCCAAAGCAAATCTCAATCGCTTGCTCCAAACACAAGTGAACTAGGTGAATCTCACAAATATTTTCAAAGGACTATAGACATAGAGCATCATTGAGATAAAGAGACTCTCATATATACCAGAGACTATGTTATTAAGAGTCGCGTGGAGAGAATAAAAGTTGATTTACTTACACGGCCAACTGAGATATTTCGTCTGTATGTTTTGCCATCCCCAAAGTTTGTGTTTTCTTTGAGTGACACTCACAAGTAGCGTGAATTTCGTCTACTTCAGCGTTACGATAAACGATTACATTATTGTAAAAAACAGTCGTGTGCATTTAATTTCAGATTTTTTTTATTGTGAAACTAGCTGAAGCCGGTGCGAGTCTTGCAACGCATGCAACTAAATGAATGAAAAATAAATAAAACTGGTGCGTTTATGGTTCTGAATGAATCAGGTTAAAATATTTTCGTTTGCTTGTGTGTGTTATTTATGCAAAACAAAATATTTTTGTTATTAATTCAATCCTTGGACCGGTAGTTTCTACCGGTTTTGCTTTCTGCGTAGAAGCATTTTAAAGCCAAACGAAGCCGTATCCTCTTAGTAAGTACGAAATTTTCTCTTGCATAACCTAAGATTAACTTCTTGTGCATAATGTAGCACTGAGAGTAACTCAATCAATTCTTGACTAAAAAGGGGTTCAAACTTCTATCAGAATATGCTTCTTACCCGAAAAATACACATTTTGTGGTTTAGTTGCATGGATAATTCTCATGCTTGGTTCAAATGTTTGTTTCATTGGTTTGAGAGCCCTCCTTCCCTCTCTCCAGAGGGAAGGCGTCTCAAACTACCTAAGAAAAAAATCCTGCCCAAAAACCCCCACATACCAAAGTTGGTTCCATTTGAAGATCTCCAATTCCAAGAACTCGAGCTTTGCATAAATTTTTGTTTCATTTGTATGGAAGTCCTCCCCTTTCAGGCGGGGAAGGAGCTTCAAACCATCATAAGAACCTTCTCCGGCCTCAACAACCCCTACATATAAGTTTTCATAACAGTAGGTATGATTCTCATGTTTGGTTGACATTTGTGTCTAATTTTCATGAGAACTTACCCCTTCCAGAGAGGAGAGGAGTCTCAACCCTCCATAGAAACATTTCTTGGTTCCGAAAACCCCCACATCCCAAATTTGGTTCCATTTGCTTGATTAGTTCTCGAGTTATGCAGAAATTTGTGTTTCATTGGTGTATGAAGCCCCCCTTTTTAGAGGGAGGAAGGGCTTTGAACCACCATAAAAACATTTAATGCCAAAAACTCGCCCATTCCAAATTTTGTTCCATTTGCTTGATTAGTTCCCGAGCAATGCAGAAATTTGTGTTTCATTTGTATTGAAACCCCTCCTACTCCCATCCAGAAGGCAAAGGAGTCCAAACCACCTTAGAAACATTTGTCTTCTTCAGAAACCTCCATATGACAAATTTGTTTCCATTTGCTTTATTAGTTCTTGAGTTATGCAAGAATTTGCGTTTCATTTGTATGGGATCCCCCTCTTTCAGAAAGGGGAGGGGTCTCAAATCAACATAGAACCATTTTTTGTCTTAAAAAACCACTGCATACTAAATTTGGTTCCATTTTCTTGATTAGTTATCGAGTCATGCATAATATTGTACTTCATTTGTATTGGACTCCTTCCCCCTTTAGAATGGGGAGGCGTCTCAAACCAACATAGAAACATTTTTTGTTTACAAAAACCATCACATGCTAAATTTCGTTCCGTTTTCTAGATTATTTCGAGTTATGCAGAATATTGCTTTTTATTTGTATGGGAGCCCCTCTTTTAGGACGGAGAGGGTTCTCAAGCTACCATAGAAACCTTTCATGCCTTCAAAAACTCACACATGCTAAATTTGGTTTCATTTGCTTGATTAGTTCTTAGAGCCCCCCTTTCCAGTAAAGGGAGGGGTCCCAAACCATCATAAGAACCTTCCCCGGCCCCAAAAACCCCTGCATATAAAATTTTACGCCGATCGGTTCAGTAGTTTTCGAGTCTATTAGGGTCAGACAGACAGAAATCCATTTTTATATATAGATAGATAGATAGATAGATAAGCAATCGGCGTTAAAGTCTATATTATTGAATTGTCATCTTGTCCATCCAAATACGTTTCATTCAAATTTGAGTGACTTTACGTTTGACCAAAAATGTTTCTAAAAATAGCATGTGGGTACATGATTAAAAAAAACTTGATTTGAATTGATTTCACAATAGAATTAATTTGGGGGCAAATCTATTAATATAGGGTGTGTCCCTTGACTCAGCCTATTATGCAACCATCGATCACATTTTTGATTATAACTCTTAAAGTGTTCAAGCTGAATGCGAGATTCAACTAGTTCTACACTTACTAAGATATTTTGGATAAGTCATTTGGTAGTTTGTATCACGAAAAGTTACACAACTCTTTTTATAAAGTCAGAAACATTCGATGGATATGGATTTCATGTCGGTCTACAGGCACCAAAATGGGTCTATTCATGGATGCAACTTCGTCCCATTCGATGAATTTATTACTAAATGCAGTCTTTGTACGGTTTTATTTCTTCTTATTCTATGAATTAAGGCATTGACAGATGTATTCGCTTTACTTAACTCAAAATTTCACAAAACAAACTAAAGTGAAACTACTTTGAAACACATAAGTGATGTTCATATATGTTTTACTAGCCATTCAATAATGAAAACATTATAGTTCACTGTACAACGGCTTAATTCCTTCGGTTTGTGTTTAGATTAGCGACTTGAATATAAGCGACCACAAACACATGCATTTCCACTTGAATTTTTACCAATAACAACATTTTTACTACGTTATTGATACAACAGGCCATAGTTGGGAACATACAAAAAAATATGTCCCCAACATAAGAACAGTTAGTTTGTTACGAGTAACTATTTCCTGCACATCCAGACTGCATTATTTGCTTTATCGATTCAATTAAGCCAAATTTAGATTACTTGAAGATCGTGTAGATCATCTGTTCAGCTTAACCAGTGAAATCATGATGCCCCGAGAATTCGAAACATACGCGGAAGTGAAAAACTATTAGTTGATGAATATTGTCTGAATTGCTTTGGATTACATCGGTCATCCTAACAGCAACATGATTTTGTTGATTATTGCTGAATTAATGACACTTTTGCTACATAGGCCGAATGAAGGAGCTAGCCTAACATTACGTCCCCTTACCCTACATAGCTTATCAAAAGTACGAGTCGGTTGCGTTTTATAAACACATCCATTTTTCAATTATGGAGCAAACAATCAATTTGGCCTTGGGTTTATTTTCAGATCAGGGCAATACCTTTCATACGCTAAAACAACACATAAAAGAACCAACCGAATGGAAAACAGACAGCTGAAAATACCTGATTTCTGCTTTCAACACACCACCTGTGCTGAACGAGACAGATGATTGAATTTGTTTATAGGTTATATTCTCGTCCAGAAACTCACAAAAGACGTCAACAACTACGCTGCCAGTTGCTGAAAGATGAGGTTGGGAAAGTTTTGATAGATGCTTAGTTTGAACATTAAGTATCTTAAATTTGTTGATAGGATCTATTCTGTGCATTCTGTGAACGTGTGGAAGAAAGTTTGACTGCCTCAAATATTAAGGTAGGACGGACCATGCGGGGTAGATATGCAGCAGACTTTTTTGACTGGTCTTAGACCCCGTGAGCTGTGTGCTTATAAGCACATCACTATTGTTTAGTTTACTTTAAGAGACACCAGTTGGCACCGGCTTGGCAGCTTATTGCAGCAAGAGAACGGTTGTGTTTAGTAACTGGTTCTAGTTGAATGAGGTCGAGCGTAAGTGACAGTCTGTGCTCAGAAATTATCCGGATTATGGTGAAAATCCAATAAAATTATTTTGTTTACATTATGTCACTTGGTTTTTTTTCGATTTGGACCCAAACCGATGCTCATTTCAGAAGCCATTTTTTTTATTAATTTGGAGCTGTCTTTCCCAGTGTTCACAACAGATATGCGTTTGCAAATGTGTACGTATCAATATGTGTATGAATCAGTTTCGACCATGTCAATTCACTCCAAACAACGATTGGCAAAACAAATGATGTTTCACCTTAATGAAATGCAGAGTCACCTGCACCAGTTACTCAAAGTAGGCTGGGACAGCTGATTGAAATACGAAACTGAGCAGCATTTAAGGTATTATTTTTTGTAATGGTCACAGTTAGGTTCATGAAGGTGAAGCATGAAATGTTCGCAGAATGAGGTAATTCGAATAAAAAACTGTTGCATTGGCCAACTATCAGAATATTGGATGAGAAGTGTTGAAGCATGATTTCTGGGTCGTAACACGACACATAAAAATCAGGAAACTTTGCATGAGATGGTACGGAAGTGCTTTTTTCCTTCAAGTTTGGAACATCTTCCATCTTAGAAGAGCTTAGAATCGCACCCGTGAAAGTTAGTTCCAGGTCTAGAATTGAAACTGTCGCATAAACTTGCCAGCAAAACGAAAAAATAAGTCACGGAGTTCATCTCGAGTGCAAAACTGATTAAAACTTTTAATTAAGTTCCAATATCGTTGCTAGAGCAATCCCGAGTAGAAATTAAAACAAAAATCGATAATAGGATGGTAACAATATATTTGGCTTTTTGACGTTTAATCACCTTTCCCTTCCTAGCACATGCAGAGGAATGATGGTTTATTTTCCTCCAAATGCTTTTCCTTCTTACTTGCACTCCTTCGTTTTAAATGGCGCTGTAGTGTGCGTGCGTTCAAGGTCAATAAGCCTAATAAAAAAAATATTTTATTGGAGAAGTTACCCAGCCTTCACATATTTTGGTGCTTCGTTTTAATTATCGCCTGAACAAAGTAATGGTTAAATGAGTAAACACGTAGAAGTAAATATAAGGATTTGTTATCCTTAATTTTGACATTAAAAGAACAGATTAGTAATGTTGAATACAATTGTCATTTTTCAGGTCGAGAAAATTGTTGTTAATCGTGATTTTTTTTATCTCTTGTGTGCGTGAAGAATTTTTTGCTTGTTTATTTATAAGGTGTGGCCCAGTTAGAATTGGAGCATAGACTATTGCGCATATTTCGGATGTACAATAACAAAACAGTATTCTGATTTATCTAAAATGTTCCACTTTATGTAAGCTTTAGAGGGCAAACACAAACAAAACAAATCATCTCGATTTAGAAGAAATTTGCGGACTTTTCCCGGAATACGTTTCATTAACCGGCGCACATTATTCTCATCCATCTCACGGTGGGAAAAAAGTTTCCGAAACGCGAAAGAATTCTAAACCTCAGTTCGGAACGGAACGATTTCTATAAATGATACCTTTACTTGAAGGAAAATTTCAAAGGAATCGTGGTCTCATTGGCCGCACAGAACTGCTTGGAGAGCAAATGACCTCATTTTACCCTGGTTCCCCTAAAATTTCCTTGTTTAGAAATTTCTTTGCTCGGTGTGACTCAAGATCAACAAAACCATGCTAGTTCTAAGTAAAATTGCCAGGAGAATTGATTGAAGTACGATTCGTTCATCGCACGGCTCTGTGAATGAAGATATGGCTGATTTTACCCTGATTCCCCTAGTATTGTTTATCATAAATTTCTTTGCTTTGAGTTATTCAAGATCAACAAATAAAAGCTAGTCCTTTGTAAAATTTGCTAAGGAATCGATTGAAGTTAATTTCTATCACCGCACGGCTCTTTAAACGAAGATATGGCACAGTTCACCTTGATTCCTCCAATATTTTTGAAATATAGAAAAAAATCATTCTAAGTAAACATGCCAAACGTCATCTAACGAATTCGTGGAAATGCTATCTCCTCCCTACTTACAGCTGACGACACGAATGAATGCAATGAACTTCTTTGCATTCATCCTGATTCTCCCCGGCTCACATCTACTCACATTTTGACAGTTATCGGTAGTACCTTTCCTTGTTATCTCTTTAACTCATACCGCAAAAAGTAAGATTAGTTTGCCATGCAGTTGGCAATGAGAATGATATGAACGAAACTTTTGAAGTTTAAGAGGTATCGTGTCGTCATATGAAAACACGTTCTAAGAATTAACTTACTTTATGACTTATTATTTCTAAGTCCGCTTTTCTCCTTATTCATGTTTACTTATTCTCCTCAGTTTGTAATATTTAAAAAAAAATATGATGGGAATCAGGATAAAATCAGTAATATCTTCGTTCACAAGGCAATGTGGTCAACAAAACCAACTCCATTCAATTTACCAGAAAATTTTGCTTAAGACTAACCTTTTTTTCATCTTGAGTGAAATTTCTGAATGACAAAATAATGAGGAAATTTCCGAATATAACGAAAATGTTATGGGAACCAGGGGAAAAACAGGATTTTTTTTCTTTTAAGAGCCGAAATTAACGAAATCAAATCCAATCGATTCCCCAGATTTTTTTCAAAGAACAAGCATTATTTTGTTGTTCTTGAGTCACACCGAGCTGAGATATTTCTGAATAACACAAAAATATTACTGTAATCAGAGAAAGAGTGAACAAACAAGAAGCGCAAACAGAGAAATAAGAAGAAAAAACTGGAGAAAAGAAAAGCAGGAAAAGGCAAATTAGGGTAAAAAAGAAAAGAATATAGAAAACAGGTGAAAGGAGCGAACTAAATCGAACATTCCGATAAAGGATATTAGAACCCTTAAAAACGAAGTCGGTCAAACGGCAAGAAGATAATACCAACAATCAATATGCAACTAGCGATTTGAAATTGGTTCACTGTTGTAGAACCCCTTGGTCCGAATTACACCTTGAAGCCAGCACCTTGTTATACATATTTGCGCCTTTGTTTTGATTTGCTGTGTTATTTTGACAGAGTATTTGAGAGTGTGTTCATGTGAGTTCATTATAAGGGGTGCATTATTGAGCTTGGGACCGAGCTTGGGACGATGTTCTAGTACTGACTGAGCCAAGAAAAAAAATCGTTTTTGTATGGGACCTACTGGTCTTAGAGTTAGTCTATGATAATACTGGAAATATTATACAATACTTTATGACACGAATGCACCCTTCTGGTGTAAAGTGTCACAAATAAAAAAAAACATACAGCCATACCTTCATTTACACACCCGTGTTGCGAAAGAAAAAAACTCCATTCGATTCTGGACAAAATTTTACATATGACTTGCCTTATTTTGTTGCTGTAGAAACACACCAAACGTACATATTACTGAATTACACAAAACTAATATGGAAATTAGGGTAAAATTAGCCATATCCTCATTCACAGAGCCGTGCGGTGAACGAAACCAGCTCCAATCAATTTTTAAGGAAAGTTTACATAGGATTAGCATTATTTTGTTGATCTGGAGTCACACCGAGCAATAACAATCGTGAAAAACAGGAAAATATTAGGGAAATTAGGGTAAAATCAGACATATCTTCATTCACATAAGCGTGCGGTGAACAAAACCAGCTCTAATCGATTTTCCAAAAAATTGCACTTGGAACTAATCTTAGTTTGTTGATCTTTAATCACATCGAGCAAAGAAATTTCTGAAAAACACAACAATAATAGGGGAGTCAGGGTAAAATCAGCCATATCTTCATTCACAGAGCAGTGTGTTAATGAAATTAACTTCAATCAATTTGTTAGGCCACTTTACATAGGACTAGCCTTATTTTGTTGTTCTTGAGTCACACCGAACAAAGGAATCTGTGAATAACGCAAAAATATGAAGGGAATCAGGGTGAAATTGACCATATCTTTGTTCACAGAGCTGTGCGGTGAACAAAACTAATTTCAATCAATTCCTCAGCAAGTTTTACAAAGGACTAGTCTTAATTTGTTGATCTTGAGTAACTACGACCAAAGAAGTTTATGATAAACACAAAACTATTAGGGGTGCGGTAGATAAAACTAATTTCAATCAATTTTCCACAAAATTTTACAAAGAACTAGTCTTAATATTTTTGATCTTGAGTCACACCGAGCAAAGAAAATTGTGAAAAACATGAAAATATTTGGGGAATCAGGGTAAAAGCAGACATATCTTCATTCACAGAGCCGTGCGGTGAACGAAACCTACTTCAATCGATTTTCCTAGCAATTTTTACATGGACTAGCATAATTTTGTTGATCTTGAGTCACATCGAGCATAGAAATTTCTGAACAACAAGGAAATATTAAATATTAAACTATACGATTTCTTCAAAGTTTTCCTTCAAGTGAAGGTATTATTTACAGAAATCGTTCCACTCCGAGCTGAGATATAGAATTCTTTCATGTTTCGGGCACTTCCCACTGTGCATCGTTTTGGCAATCTTATTCCACTTGGTTCTCAATTCATTGATGTGTTTGACGACACCTTCAGCTTCCTCTTCATAATAGCCCAAAATCTCTCTAGCGGTCTGAGCAGGGGACAGTTTGGTGGGTTGAGTTCTTTCGGTATAAACTGAATCCCGTTGGTTTCATACCACTGTAGAACTGTTTTACTGCAATGACAGTTTGCAAGATCTGGCCAAAATATGACAGATTCTTTGTGGGATCTGATGAATGGCAAAATTCGCTATTGGAGACACTCCGTTCTGTACAGCTCTGAATTAAATGTATTGATGAAAACCTTGGTCTTCCTTCCGCAGCTACAGCCGCTTGCCAAATTATGTATTTACGTGCAAATTTATCTGCAAACACAAACTTGAGTTTGGCAGGAACATCTCCCCGAGCCTTAGTCAGGTAAAATGTTTGTCCTGGTAGCTGTTTGAAATCCACCTTTACATAGCTTTCATCATCCATGAGGAGACAGCCATGGAATTTTGTCAACACCTGATCATACAGTTGTCTGGCACGGTTTCTGGCCGAATTGTTCTGCTTTTGCTCCCAATTTGGTTGTCAATAGGCACAGTATGACTTGAAGCTTTCCCGAAGATGAACCCGTTGAACGGTACTGCGAATCTTAAACTAAGCAAGCCAAATCAGCATCTGAAAAATGTATGCATGGAGTATATGCAGTATAATACGAGATTGGCCATTATTATTTTTTATTTATTTGGAGTCCATACGCTTAAACCCCGAAATATAAATCATCGTTTTAGTTAAATTTAATTATTATTATTTGTTACTCATTATTGTTACTATTCTGTTTGATTTAAAGAGGCAGCATACTTCTGGGCATATTTCATGCATATGAATTAATCCTTTAAAAAAAAATATTGACCAGCATTCAGATCTCAAAGTCGAGCACTCGACACTGGAGAAGTCTGTAAGTCGCAGACGAAATAGGCCTATCTGTTAAAAGAAAAGCTTTCTGTAGTGGAATTTAACGGGATTTGCTCGCGTTTACTAGTGAACGTTTTAAAAATATTTTTAGTTTTTTATTACATTCTTTTTTAAGTAACCAAGGCATGCGTTAATTTAAGTTTTCCAAGCCTTGTTAAATAAATGTAGGCCTCATGCTAAAAAAATATTTTCTTGTTTTTTAAGTTCCTTTTTTATAAATCCTTTATTTGTACAGGCTCAATCAAATCAACTTTACAGAGCCAAGTTTTCATATTTTTATACATCATTTATCTTAAATTTTAGTTCCTTCATTACCGAGATTTTCAGCCCTGGGCTGCATCTCCCGTCGTAGTCACTCAAATTCTTTTTGGGTATTTTCGTAACTCTTCCGGGTGTAAGATTCGAACGTGAGATTCGTGACTATGGCGTGAGAGGTAAGGATGTCAAGCACAACGCCGGGGTCGCTTCCTGAAAAAATCTTGTTTTCTGCATAAACTTTAGGTAAATTTTCTACGACATGCTAGAACATAACTTTTCCATCATTTCTTTTCAATGTTTCGATACCGAAAAAGGTAAATTTTTCAAATTTTTTGAAGAAATTTCCTAACAATTAGGCAAACTATGTTATTTTCTATGATACGCCATTCTTATGTTTCTGAAAAATAGAAAAAAAAATGCAATTCAAGTTTTCTGAAAATTTGCCAACCCTGATTATTTTGTTTGTTGTTGTTCATAAATCCATAAATTCTACACGTGTACAAAAGTACATGAAAATTTTCAACCCTACGGCCTTTGCTGTATTATTATATGTTTGAACAGTTTTTATTTATTTATTTGAAAACTTAAAACGTGTCTGAAAATTCAAACTTAAATTATCATAACAGTGCAACTGTAGAACTGTTGCATGTTTCAATTTTTAAAATATACCCATGCACGCTCGTAAAATGTTTTATAGCCACACAACTCTACCCGGGATAGTCTCTCGGATCAGATTCTAACAAGACTCATGGGTATGGACAGCCCAGACTCTTTCCAAATGGGTTGGTTGCAGAAGAAAAGAATCAAAAACACGATGTAGCCGGATAATAATCCACGGAGAGTGCAATCCGCAAAGAGTGTATCAATCGACAATAGATGAAGTGGGCGGAAAAAAACCCAACAGAGAGAAAAAGTGTCCGCTAGAGCTGGTGATGTTCGGCACAAGCACTCAACGTCCAAGTACTCTCATAATAACTTTCGTAATTGTATATTGTTGTTTTTATTTAGTTTGATTCAATTTCGAATTAACTTTTATGCTCCGAGAAGTCACTTGTGAGTCAATCATTGGGTAGAAGATGGGAAGCGAAGCAACGCCATCTGGGAATAGACTTTGCCTTAATTTGCTTTGCTTAAAGTTTCGTAATTGTGTATTCCTAGCTAGCCATGGAAAGGGTTCTATTCCTTCTACACAGACAGCAGGCAGACTCATGCTGGCAAGCATAGCAACATCATATCTTGTGACAATTTAGTGTCAGATTTCCCGGCTTCATCTTGTCATGGTGGCGTCAACACTAGCAGTTCCTCATGGTTGTCAAGAGCGTGGTGCAATTTGGCTCCACTGCTAGAGCTACCGACTTGCTACCGATGTAGCTGCATCCACCCAGCAATATCCTTCCCCTCTGTCGCGGCAGTAGTAGATGGAACGCATTGTGGGCTCTGGGAAAACTGGGGAGCAAATCACAAATGCAACTCATAAATCATCATTAATGTGAAAAATATCATCTATTCATTGCGCTACAGTTGCAATCATCGGGCCCGAGCTGACGGAGCTCGTGCGCTCTCCGGTGTTGAATTAATAGCGTGCTATTCGTGGAAGTAACGAACTGGGACAAGTGGGATGGTAATTTATTTGGATTGACGCTGATTTGCGGAATTATTCAAATCTGGTTGACTTTTCTGCTTGTACGGTGGAGGTAGCCTTGCACCCGGAAAAATAACTAAACACACGAGTTAGTGCAATAGAGTATTTTGGGGAATGTGGACCATAAGATTTTTCGATAGCAAATATAATAATATACCCACATTTCCTTTTTTTTTTAATTTCGACACTTGGAGCTATATAAAAAAAACCATTGGCGTGTTCCAGGGTGAAATAGAATGGTGTTATCTTACAATCATTATTATTTGATAATATATTTATATGAAATAATAATTATTGCAAGACAATACCATTCTATTTCACCATGAAACACGCCATGAAAAAATATACTACCTAAACCAACCATTGATTTAAAACATCAATAATCGTTGTATATACCGACAAGTCAGCTTGCTGTTACTTTGCGTAAATGTCACTTTGTGGATTATATGCCAGCTTGTCAAAATAAAAATAACTAGATTTATTTAAACTATAAATCAAGATGTATAGTTCAAGAATAGTTGAAATTTGAAGAAAACATTTTAGTGCAAGTAAAAACGTCCGTCATCGATTTAATGGAAAAAAACTATAGTTTTTTGCATTAAAACCCCTTAGCATGAGGGAGCATGAGCATGAGGAGCATGAGCATGAGGAGCATGAAGAATAATTTTTTTATCACTCATAAGGCTGACAGGTAATCTGTTCCATATTTATTCCATAAATCTAGTAATTGAATAATAACCAGAAAAATAAAAAAATAAATTTCAAATACAACAGTTTCAAAATTAATTTTTATTGATGGAATTTGAATAATCGATGGGAAATTTGTAAATCCAATCGTTGGGACATCTAAAACAAGGAAAAAATGAATTAACACTTTACTTTTTCAGTTCAGAAATAAATAAGAAGAATATTAAAATCCGCCCGAGGATATTTTTTGTGGAATATGTAAACATAAAATATGTGTGTGCTTATCAAGTAAAGTTTGAAAAAGTTCATAAGTCTTTTTATGTTTTAAATACTGAACAAATAAGGTGTTAGCTTAGATTTTCCTTGACTTATTAAGCATTTCAAACCAATTGCTTTCACATTTTTTGCTTATTGCTTGATCTTAACTTAGTGTTCTCAATGCACTTCCACAGTTAATAATTAAGAGCTTTCGATACCAGGTACCATTTTTGAATCAGTATGATTGTGTGGCAAGTAGAATCCCAATGCCCAGGGAGAAATATTCCTAGACCAGACCGGGAATCCAGACCGGGTGTTGCTTTTTAGCTGTGCCTTTGCCGACTGAGTTAACAGGGACTCATTAGATTCTCCTAGCTTTCCCATTATAATAATTCTAGAATGGTGAAGATGCTAGAATAGGTACTAAATTAAAGCCTTAGGCATATTTTTAATCGTGTGCAGTAAACTCAAAAGGAGCCTAACAAAATGTTCTACTCTGTAAATTCTCACATAAACATGACATTTCTTAAACAACTTCAAAGCATCGAAAATCCTTCTTTAGGTTATCCGTCGATTTTCAAAGAGGTGATTTTTTTAAACTAATAATTCGTTTGTCAGAAATTAAACTGCTCTAGCAGCAGGGGCTTCTAAAAGGTGTCATTGAGTGAAAATTAATTTTAATACTCGAATTGGAACATAACCTTATGATTACAAAGCATCAATAACTGTTTCTGCTCCCAAGGGAAAGCAAACACCCATTTTCAAAATCCAATCTTCTGGCAAGGATACAAGTTACACGAAAGAAAAATAACAATAAGTTAACTTCGACGATTATTTCCAATTCAAATCCATTAGGCTTTCAAATTTTGTCTTGTCTTCAATTTCGCAACACGCAACTTTAAAATGTATCAAACAAACAATATTGTTAGACAAATGCCCGATTAACTATTTAAAAAAGATGCACCGTTTCAAGAAACTTACATTTCTCGATGTCTTTTGGTTACCATAGCACCTATAGTAAACTTTTTGATGTTTTTTTTTATATCTACAGATTTGGGCACAAAACTATGCATAACATTAAATTTAAAAAACAATCTAGTTATAAATTAGAAAGAAAGTAACTGATCCTCTCATTCTCATAACTAGAAGCTTATAAGGACTAAGTGAGATTTATCGTCATTCACGTTTTTTTAAACTAAAACTTAAAGCTTAAACATCAAGCATAATAAGAAACAATTAAATATAGAGTGGAAATTACATATTTCATGAATAGGAATACTACGTCCGAAAAGATTGGCCAAACAGGATAATTTCACAGTTGGTAACGAAAACGTCAAAAATGATCTCCTCGTGAAAATAGAATGCATAATACTTCCACCACTACATGTAAAGCTTGGGCTATACAAAAAATTCGTCAAACAGCATTTCCAAATTTATCTGACGTGAAGATAAACGAAGGTGTATTTGTTGGCCCATAAATAAAGAAAAAGCGGCTCAATGATTCCGCATTTCATTCAGTTTTGTCACCAGATCAGGAAAAAGCGTGAAACCCCAAGCAGTATTTTCACTTTTCTTAAGCTTCCGCTTCATTATTGCCGAAAATCTCTCGATTGGCCGGAGCTGCGGGCAGTTGGGTTGATTTATGTTTTTATCGATGAAATCTACGTTATTGTCACGGTACCATTGGATGACATTCCGGCTGTAGTGGCGACTCGCCAAATCTGCCCAAAACTTCACGGGACCTTTATGGGCTTTAATGATGGGTAGTACGCGGTTTTTGAGGCATTCTTTCTAATACAGATTCGAGTCCATCGTCTTTGTCCTTTGTTCCGCAGCTGCATATTCCTTGCCAAATCATCAGTTTATGGCAAATTTGTCCATAAAGCAAACTTAAACTTTGCAGGAACATCTCCTCGTGCCGTCGCCATGTAGAAATTTTGGCCAGGAAGCTGTCCGAAATCCATTTTGACGTAGGTTTCATCTTCGATGAGCAGGCATCCTTGGTACTTCGTTAAAACCTGCTGGTAAAATTTTCGAGCTCGAGTTTCGGTGACGAAACTTTGCTTCAACGTTCTGTTTGGTTGCTTGCTGGTTCGATAAGAACGATATCCTGCTTGCAAACGAATTCTTCGAACGGTACTGCGAGCAGCAGCGAATTTTTATGCAATTTCATTATCTGATAGTCCAGGGTTTGCTCTGACGGTTCTCATCACCTTCTGGTTCAGCTTGCGGTCATATGATCCACTACGACGCTTACCTTGAGGACCTCGATCCACACTCTTTCGCATCATGAAACGTTTGAGCACATCATACACGGTTGATTTGGCGATTTTCAACGTTTTTTTATTGCGGACCACGTTGGATTATCAACGTGGATGTGCAGAATTTTTCCTATACCGCAGAAAGTGGGCGCTTAGGTAAACAAACCGCTGTAAAAGAAGTTTTGCAGCGGTCACTTCCCGTGCCGCTGCAACACAATAAGATATTCCGGATTCTAACTGGATCGCTTTATGTCCCATAAAAAAATGCGAAAGTTTTCAATACTTTTTTTTTGCAGCTTTAAACATTATTTTTACTGTTTTAATGCGTGTGTGTAATCATCTGACTGTATACTCTGAGACGATGTAAACAAAACAGTGGTTCGCGAGTAACAAAAAGAGTCCGCAGGTTGCCTTCTACTTGTTCGATCCACCTCGCTCGTTGCGCGCCTCTTCTTCTTGTACCTGTCGGTTCGTTTTCGAGAACCATTTTCACAGGGCTGTCGTCCGACATTCCTACGAGATGCCCAGCCTATCGTAGTCGACCGATTTTTGCGATGTGTACGATGGGAGGTTCTCCCAGCAACTGATGCAATTCGTGGTTCATTCGCCTCCTCCACGTTCCGTCTTCCATCTGCACTCCACCGTAGATGGTACGCAGCACCTTCCGTTCAAAGACTCCAAGGGCGCGTTGGTCCCCGACTAGCAATGTCCATGTTTCGTGGCCGTATAGAACTACCGTTCTAATTAATGGCCACCTGGCTACCGTTTACCGTATTTAACGTTCACTCCTTGATGGACCACGTCCATGGAAGCCAGGAAGAGGCCTTTCACGGTCCACTCGCTCACCGAAGGTCATCAGATCAGTGAGAGACCAAGTGAGGCGAAATCCTATCAGATCGATCCGGAAATTGGCTAAGGGAGCCGATATTTCAAAAACTCCCATGCAACGGTTGGTCAAAGATAACTTGAAATGTTCGTCCAGGGCAAGAGAAAAGCGCCACCTTGTGACGGACCGAATCAAACACGGCTGGAGCGCTCGAAACGTTTGGTGTCAAAAAGAAGCATACATTAATCGTATTCTCCGATGAGAAGATGTTCACCATCGATACCGTATCTAACACATGTACAGATTGGTTTATTTCGCCGGAGAAGATTGAAGATGTTCCAGAGAACGTGAAATTCAAGTTTACAATCAAACATCCGGCCGAAGTCATGGTTTTCGGGGCAGTTGCGTCAAATGACTTGAAAACTGCCTCAAGTATTTATCAAAGCTGGATTAAAAGTTAATACCGAGGTTTACATGAACATTTTGAAAGACCACGCTGTGCAATGGATGAAAGCCAACTTTGGAGCACACCAACACGTCATTTTCCAACAGGACGGAGTACCGTGTCATACCTCAAAAAGGACTCAAGCGTAGCTGAAGGGAAACATGGAATTTTGGCCTCCTAGCAGGAGGACATTTGGCCTCCTAGCAGCCCGGACTTGAATCCTTTGGATTACTCCTTATAGGCATATGTTCAGGCAAAGTCCTGTGAACGTTCTCACCCCAGTGTTGGCGCCAAGGCATGGAACTCGATGACTGACTCATACATTGAGAAGGTATGCTCTCGATTCCGTCCCCGTTTGGAGAAGGTGATCGAGAAAATATGGTGGACATATTGAGTAATGTAAGCATGAAAGGCTTAATAAACGATTTCCTAAATAAAATTATGATTTTTTTTATTATTTTCTATGAAAAAAACTGATTTGAAACTGAGGTATGGATTTTCGCATTTTTTTATGGGACTGTATATGTGTTTTTTGTGCAAATGGGACAGTCAAGCTCTTAAGGAGCTCTACGTCCGAAAAGATAAAACCAAACGGGATAATTTCACAGCTGGAAGAAAACGTCAAAAGTGACTCGTGAAAATAGAACGCATAATACTTCCACCACTACATATAAAGCTTGGGAAATTTAAATATTTCATCAAAGCGTTGCAAAAGAAGGGCCAGCATTCCAGTACTTGAAAACAGTATTTCCAAATTTATCTGACGCGAAGATAAACGAAGGTGTATTTGTTGGCGCGCAAATAAAGAAAAAACTGCTCAATGATTCCGCATTTCATTCAGTTTTGTCACCAAATCAGGCAGAAGCGTGAAAACCGTTCCACTTTTCCGTGTTACCACAAAGTTTTTGAGAAATTTCAAAAGTCCAGATAATGATCAAACCGTTTGAGAAAGATCTTAAAATTATGAGAAAATAGGTATAAATTAAAAATAATTTGTTTATTATAACTCATTTCATATTCTTTTATTTTACTGAACACACACGTAATTATGTCTTTGATACATTTCCTCCACTCTCATTTGGATTAATTTCATGGAAAATCTTAGTGACGAAAGTTTTGAGATTATCTAATACTTTTATTATCTGAATGACAACCTATCGTGTCATTTTTATTTTTTTAAATCAGTTTTATTATATATTCAATATTTTATTATGAACCAGAATTTATCTCAAGAAAACCAGAAACAAAAAATTTCCACTTTTCTGATAAAGAATGAACGTTATGAACCACTTAGTCGTTAGTCTTACAGTTTTGTTATCATCAGCAAAGTTATAAAATCATCGCTTAGAATTTTTATATTCTTATGAGAAGCTCTCACGAGGATTGTTTTTTTTTAGCGTTCAAAATATTTAACAGAATGATACTCCGGTTGCAAAGTATAACCCAAGTTTTGCCCTGAAAACAAATGACCATTTACTTACAGAATAATTGACAATTTCAATCTCATAAATCTGAAGGGAGGGTTGAAAATGGGATAAGCAATAAGCACCAATAAGCACTAAAAGGTTTTATGTGTGAATTTCAATGTTTTTTTTTTTTTTTTGTTAATTTTAGAAAACCTAGAGTAATTTTGTTTTTTTCATTCACGAAAAAATAAGGAACATAGGTCTCAAAAATGCCGAAAAATCGCATATGCTTTGTCGAATCATATGCAACATAAGCTCAACTGACCTGAATTCATCGATAACTCTTATTTCAAATAGCTTTTTTTTTCGATTAACACGATTTATCGGATAATTCTTGCGGATTGATATATTCCATTAATAAAAACCAAAAAAATATTCAATTATGCATTAGTTGATTGATTAAGAAAATTAGACATCATTAGGCGTGAGTATGTGATACAGGAGAACGTTTAGAATACATCTACATAGGGTAATCCTAAACACATTTAGAGGAAAAAAAGCTAAAAAAAAATGACCAAATGTTTGCAAGAAAACGCTAAGGCAAACCACAGTTTTCAACTAGCAAAAATCGCACCTTGGATGTACCTCATTGGTTACGATATCGCCACTGCGCACTTCGCAATCACAGAAAGAGCATGATTTTTGGTTTGGGCCCAGTCATGCGAAATTAAAATTTAAGGTCAATATTACCATTTTGAGCATTTACTCTATTGACTTGTTCGTCTAGACTTTCCGTTCAGGGGAAAATACTATCAAAACATAGAACATTCTCTTTCCGTTTTATGTATGTATGTAGGAAGCCACAATCCTAACGTGGGCCATTGCCCTGTATGCGATTCCACTTAACAGAAAGATCATGCATTGTTCTGAAATCAACATTCTGCCGTATGAAGGGCCAAAAAGGAATGGGCAGGCATGTAAGCAGAGACACTTACGTGAAAGCTGCGGGAATAAGAGAATCTCCTTCCAGTAATATGATCCGATAAAACGCATAACAAAATACCGAATTCAGTTGAGCTTCACACTACCAAAATGTCATGTAAATTTTTGTCCACTGAGACCGACACATGCAAGCGTCCTTTTGCACATAAGAATGAGTTGAAAGAGATGAGAAAATAAATCCAATCAAACCCATTTTTCATAGAATTGCGTATGTGTCGGTTTCAGGAGACATAATTTTACACGAAATTTTTGTTTACGGCCCGGACTTTTTACAAACATGAATTACGTCTCGTGTAAAATTCATAATTTTTAAGTGTGTTTGTTGTTAAGTTTGGCATTGCCCGGATAATGATGCCTCCAGAGCACAACTATTGGATACCCTAGTGGCCCGAGGTACACAACCCTTCCGCGAGATAAGAGATGTTTTGGGAATACGTGATCTTCCTACATGCAAGCGATTTACGAATTCTTTTGTTTGTCTGATCTAAGAGTGTAACGTCATCACCCTCCTTCCTTCCACTCTAGTAAATTCCCAACCATTGTGTCCCAGTTATACTATCCTTTTGTTTGCGTGCTACTTGTACCTGCCCAGCAAGCTGTGGTCACCCATCTGCGGCTTAATTCCTGAAAGGGACTACAGGGATCGAGTATTTGGTAGATGTCGCAACCAAAAGCAGCAAATAATGGCTTAAATAAGTTACCTACCTAGTCCTTTTCCAAACGATTATGTGACCCAGTAACCTCGAGTTAGCCACGAGTAATTGGCATCCCTCTTTTATTAACAACAAAAAGTAAAATGTTTTGTACAACAATATTGAATATCGACTCTGTAAAGTGTTACACACGCCTGAGCCTAACAAATAAACGAACTGATTAAAAAAAAAAGTGTGTTTGTTGGATTGGAATGTACCAATGTAAATGATAGACACATCCCCTCTAGACTACGGTTGGCTGTCCATTCCATTATCCAATTGCAACTTCAATGATGCCCTGAAGCTCCCTTTCCACCTCAGTATAGAAATGTTTAAAATAAATGATATATAATACGGTTCGTGCAATATATCAGATGAAGGAAAACATTCTACGCACTTGTGAGCGGCCTTCCGGCAGCTAACCTGAACATTCGCCATGGGGAACTTGGTGTGTGAAATGAACTTCACCTTGGAGCTTACTTCTTTCGTGGAGGAAGAAAAATACGAAGTGCCCTGCCAGTCGTTGCCATCCAGGGTCAGATAGGTCTTGTCGTCGATCACCACCGCCACGTCGCGATTCGCCAGAAAGTCGAGTTGACCATCTTATTCAGCCGCTGCCGCTGCGTCATTGCCTGCATCTCCGAAACCAGTGGACGCGACTTCCGCTTCCTGACATGTTTATTCACGTTCACCAGGTATTTTTTCACTGCTGGACCGGTTGAACCGACCTCCCAACCAAGCGCACGCAGCGATGTAGCCACTTTTTCCTCGGTCTTCCTCTTCAGCATCCTTTGGAGCTTCGTATCGCTCAGGGTCGTCGGCCGTCCGGAACCGGACTTTCTTTCGATGCTTTGATTGTTGTCTTATAGTGCCAAGATGTTGTAGATAACGGAACGAGCGTATCTGGCATCCACAAAGTGCCGCATGATGTCCGTTTTCGACGCAGCGGGGTGCCGTTCTTTGAACGCGTACACTTCTGAACGGAGTTGCTTCACTGTTTTTGCCATCACGGTTAGAGTTCCACTGATAGGGCTGTCAAATTTTGTCTGCTGACTCATGGGTTACTGTGATTGATGCCGCATGGGTAGTTTTGTCAGTATGGATGAAGGTGAACCCATGGAAAATCTGAAATTTTTGTCCATTTTTTCAAATTGAAACGATATACCACTTCTACAGTACACAGAAACAAAAGCGTTCACGAAAATGAAAACGGACCGTGAACTAGTTCACGTTTTCAGGATTTTTACCCAAAAACGTGATTTAGTTCATGATTACGTGATTCAGTTCACGGTGTATTTTTGCTTGTTCTCGAATTCATGACTGCAGTTCACGGATCCGGCCACGGATTTTTTTCCGTGTATCATGTCATTGCTTTAAGCAACTTTGAACGAATTATTCTAAGGAAGCTGTCTGCGGCATGTCAAAAAGATCTTGAAGAAAATCGCATTCAGAGAGGCACCTTATTTTTAATTGATATGTAAGACATGTTTTTTTTTTTGCTCCTGGGGTCACCTGATTCATTTGATGGTTTTTATAATTTATTTTAAAAACACTTCATTTCAAAGAATTGAAGTCCATTTCCATTCAATCAGCAAATGTAGTTGAATGAACTCGTAAGTAAGTGATGCCAGAGGTGGCAAATTTACATTTTTCTGTAAAATAGTCAGAGAACAGAATAGAAATGTCGCACTATTTCTGCCAACAGTTTAAATCAGTTTAGAAATGGCGCCTGACTGTATTTCATGATTTCATTGGTTGATTGTGAACGTAATCCTTGGTTTAGGGTTGTTAGTATCCGTTCTTCTAATATGATTTCATAAAATTAACATTATATGTATGCAGCAATAAGCCTGAAATCAACGAAATTCTGAGCGACATATATTTATGCCGTAACATTTTTCAATCCATCGGCTAGTGGCAGCAGGAATGTTTCATCGCCTGTAAAATAAGTGAACAAAAATTTCGTGACATTTTCTCCCATAACGGCTTAGTTTTGCATTTGTTCAATCTGGTCATAATGAAAAATGTAAAATGGTATGAAAATAATATCAAAATACATGAGCATGAGCATGAGCATGTTTGATCGCCCGAGGTTGCTACTCCGTTATTGCCAGATCAGCTGTTATTACACAGAGAACTAACAGATGATGCTTGGGACTAACATACATCTTCAATGTGTAAAAACTGGTGATCCCTAACTAAAGCCAGGTCAAGTTTGGAAAGGGTAGGAATATATTGACATGATTCTCGCTTTATTGGAAGCCGAGAACACCTCTGCACTTCCACGAGAAATCACTGGGATTTTGGATAACTGGATTAAGTAGCAGCAGGGTTCGTTTTGGTTAACGATAAGCTGTCAAGTTTTTTTATTTCAAATTAAGGAGTGATTTCCGATTTGAACCGATTTAAACCAACAGTAAGGATGCTATTGGGGCCACTCACAGAGTGTGATAGTGGTATTTCATTAGGAAAACAAGGCAATTCATATCAACGCCTGAGAGCTAACTCGGACCGATCTACACCAACAGTACGGATGCCGCTGGAGTCACTTACAAAATGGGACAGTGGTTTATTTCCGAACCACGACTTCTCATGCTCACTCGATTACTCGCGCAACGAACAATAGGCAACCGAAACAATAGACAAAACGCTACTTTACAGCACTTACTACCTCACGAGTTGCCTGTACCCAACTCCACAGGCGTCCGTCAAGCCTCTGGTACACCAATTCATCTCCATGCCCAACCAAAGCACCACTACTTAAAAAGTTTTGAAAAATATAGAGATATTAGGTTTTGTCTTCAAAATTTGGTAGAAATAGACTATCTGTTGCCTGAAAAGAAACAAAAATTAAGAACAAAGATTTAAGTAGAATCCTTGTAGTCCCCCGGATGTTCGAAGAGCATAGCCATTTCAATGAAAAGATACTTAAAGTTATTGTTGCAGGTTGTCAATGGTTGATTACAACTATATGGGCACCATTGGCTGAAATCAGCATAGAATGGGAATAGTGAGAACATTTTATTGCATAAACGACTTCAATACTCAGTTGTTTATTAAGCTGGAGCTCATTCAAGCTGTATCTGTTGAAATTAGTCGATGAATCAACCCTCTCAAATTTATCGCTATACGCTATTATGAAAAATTTACAAGCTCACAACTACATGATAATTTGAAAAGTGTCCAGATTCATGAACAATAAGTCCGGGTACCGACGCAACACGGCATCCGAACTTTGGATTTGGAAACCTGAAAAATCCAAATTTGGCCAACATCCACCGGTATGAAAATAATATCAAAATACAGTACATTTACCGCCACTGAAGATATTCTGACAAATTTATAAAAAAGATGGTCTTCCAGAGCTAAAAATAATTAAATCATCAATTAATTTTCAAAAATATAAATCATTGGAGAACGGAAACCAAAGAGGTTTTCGTTTTTTTTTTTTGAGGTATTATTTTTATTTAACCCAGATTTGGGTCACTTTTTTCCAAATTGTGCTTCAATCCATGAATTCATGAGCCTTTTTGGCAATTGAATCATGACTGAAAATCGTGCAGTTTGCAGCTATTTCCGAGCTCATTCCAGAATTCAAATTCAACTAATTAATTGATAGCTTATAGAAAGCTATTATGGCCGTGACTGCCACCTCACATCTTGTTCGGAAAATCGAGCCCTGAAGAAGATATCCTAAAATCACCTACTTCATCAAAGTCAGCCAGCAGCATTGCCTATTTCCACAAGCCAACCACAGTCAATCGAAACGCGGGACCATAAATAAAGCTTTCAACCGTGTAGTCGTAAATTGTACACTCCCATCATCTTCCGGTTTCCTTTCTCGCAGGATTCACCATCATCTCTACGTCGCTTAAGCTCCCCGTGATCGAAACCCGGTACGCCACCGATGGTTGGTGGTTTTGCTACTGTTGATTACCGCGCTAACCTAAACCGTCTATTATCGCAATTACCAGCATATGCTGCCTAAAGCCGAAGAGTGGATACATCCACCGCCATCAGCAAACGTTGAAACATTGCCACACCACACTACACTACGGCACTATAACTGAACCGTGCGTGGAAAGTGCTTTATCTGGTCCTGTAAACGGTAATTTATCAAGTGCAAAGCTTGCGAGCTTCCATTACCAGTGTTTTACGGTTTCCCACATTGCGCATTTCGGTGGCTGACGAAAGAGATGAACATCTACCGATTAAATTTTTTATGTTTGCATCATCAAAACTGCTATCGGTTAATGCTCAGCAATATTAGTGGGTGTACATGATTCTTCAAACACGTAGCTACTGCAGGGTGCGATGCGATGGTATGGATTGCCAGGATTCTGTCGAATGGTTGTCGATATTTCGAAGTGCTAGCGTCAATAATAAATTTCACAAGTGCCATCGAAGATAAGCACGCAAAACTTTTCTCCAGTTGTGTACATCCACTGGCGCGGGGACCGCTAGGAGTTAAATTACGTTGGAATAGCAACAGCGATAACCTTTGACGAAGTTCCATGAGCTATCGTTAGAACAAAAAAATGTTGCTCGAATTGTAAGTGGGAGTCTTATTTGGATCAGCATTGATTTTTATTTTTAGTTTTACAAAATGTTTTTTCTAGAACAATAAAAATGAATTAAAATGTTGGTATAATTATGTTCGAACCTTATTTGAATTCGAATGTAAGTGACCGTAAACTGTACTTTAGACCATTGTGAAAAATTGCGCCAAGCCATTGGACAGTGGGCAAAAATGGAACCAAAATCCCATTAATTTAGACGGCAAGGTAGGAGTCCTGAAAAATAGCTTTTCGTATGGGATAAATGTGGGAAATCGAATGGTGTTGGACTCATTGAGGGTTGACCACAGTAAGTGTCCCATTTTGCCCACTTATCCACTCAATTTGGATGCAAACTAGATTTAATACCCAAAACAAAACTTGGTGCTATAGCAGAAAAAGCTGAAAATTGAATGGATCAAATTTCACTTTGATCGGATGCCACGAAGTGATCCATTTGCCAATTTTACCCGATTCTCCCCACATACATAAATAAACTAATACACCAAGAGGTTCTGAAGATTGGCGCTAGTAATATTACTTGGCGCTACTAATAGTACTTATGTAAAATCGTCAGGAAAATCACATGGTGATAGTTTCGTTCAGGGTTGACCTCAGAAAAGGGCCCACTTTAACCTATTCTCTCCTCATACATTCATAAACTCATATGCCATGCGGTTCTGAAGATCTGAGCTAGTAATATTAATCTCACTTGCACTGTACTTTTGTAAAAACGTCAGGCAAATGGAATGGTGATGATTTCGTTTAGGGTTGACCTAAAAAATGGTCCATTTTACCCATTTTCCCCTCATACATGAAAAACTAATAGACCATGCGGTTCTGAAGATCGGCGCTGGTAAACAAACTGATAACCATCATTATTAAGAATATATCTAAAACCTGTAAACAATGTTACCTTCAGTCCTTTAAAATATAATTTTGAAACTATCTGTAATAGACATGAAATTGATTTAAAAAGCTTTTAATGTTCTTTTAAAACATATTACCTTTTACAATAGCCTTAACCCATGAATTTCATCGATGAGCAGTCTGGAGCGAGGGGCCACAAAAGGTACATGCATGCTCGTCCTTTTCTTGAACGGAAAACTTCACCTGAAGATAACCTTCTGGGTATAATGTGGCTATCTTTAGCATGGTCAGATCCAAAGATGTCACATCTGGAAATAAACTACAAGTGCCCATCCAGAAATCAATTTGCCGAGGATGACTTTCCTAAGCAGTTGGAATATTATTACGTAAATAATAAAGCAACCGTAGATGTCGCTGATGACAGTTATACAGATTCTGAAGTAAGCGAAGACTGATACGTTGTTGAGCAGACTACTGAAGTCGATGTACATTGGAATGAACTTTTTTTTTCATTCTATATCTTATTAATGAGATGGAAATTCTTAGAATAAATCTAATGTTAAAATAACAATCATTATAACCGCATGGTGTATGAGTTATTTTTCATATTTGAGGGGATATCGGGTAATGTGGGCCCTTTCCTGCGGTCAAACATAAACGAAATTATTACCATTTGATTTTCCAGACGTTTTTACATAACAACAGTGCAAGTGACATTAATTTTACTAGCGCCAATCTTCAAAACCTCGTGGTATAAAGGGTGTTTCGATCAAAATTTGGTTAAACAGTAATGTGTGTGAGTCGATCAAAGTTTTTATTAATAAGTCAAATTCTTTTTCTTTTTCAAGTTCAGTCAATACAAACTACAGGAGAAATATTCAGCTTAGCTTCCTTTTACCGAATGCAAATGGCCGAGTCTTTCGTTTAACACCTGACATAAGATTTTGTACGGTCTCCTTGTCTACTATATTCGCCGCAGAACGCCAGTTTGCCGTGAACTGTTTCTCACTCACAACAGCTTTTTGAGTCTTCTAAAGGTTCCGCTTGACGATGGCCCAATATTGTTCGATTTGGCGATGCTCTGGCTTGTTGGGAGGGTTCTTGTCCTTGGGCACCACTTGAACGTTGTTGGCAGCATACCACTCCATGGCTTTTTTTTTCGTAAAGGCATGATGCCACCTTTAAATAGCACGGAACAATTGTTTCGCTTCAGGAAAGGCAGTAGACGTTTTTGTAGGCACTCGCTCAGATAAATTTCCTGGTTGACGGTTCCGGTCGCAATGTAAACGTTACTCGTCAAGCCACAGGTACAGACGGCTTAAAAATATCTGAAAATGTTTTAGAGACGAACCAGCCAACGGCTGAAAGTCTCTCTAATAAAGTGAAATCAATCAATCACTATCTGAAAATGTGCTTGAAAATATCTGTCACCATTTCCCATCTGGTTGCCCTATAAAATTCCTGTCCAAGAAGCTGTTTAATGTCTGCCTTGACGTAAGTTTCATCGTCCTGTACCACGCAATCAAACTTCGTCAGCATCGTCGTGTACAACTTCCACG
Organism: Aedes japonicus; assembly: GCA_034211315.2. Taxonomy (NCBI): domain Eukaryota; kingdom Metazoa; phylum Arthropoda; class Insecta; order Diptera; family Culicidae; genus Aedes; species Aedes japonicus. The sequence goes on along the minus strand of JASCZW010001828.1, from coordinate 91,590 downwards.
ATCGTGCTTTGGCCGACTTGTTTTGCTTGTCGTCGCGATTTGGAGTCACCACTTTCTTTAAGTCGACAGTTCAGCTCGTTTTTTAGCTCTATTCACGGTTGAAGGCACCACTCCCAGCTTCTTTGCGACATCTCGGAGGGAGAGGTTGGGGTTCCGCTCGAAACAGCGGGCAACTTTGCCGTCACTATGGCCTCCGGCCTTCGATTTCCCCCCGGTCCAGCTTTCCTGGCTGTCGACAAACGTTCACCAAACACTTTTAATACGTAGGTAACAGTTGATTTAGCCACATTCAACAATTTCGCCAACTTGGCGTGAGAGTAGTTTGGATTTTCGCCATGCACGTGCAAAATTTGATGTGTTACTTCTCTTCCTTCGACGACATTTTGATAACTGAAGTGCTAATATCAAAATCAAAATAGGGGCATGCTACACACACACATCTTCAAAATGAGGGGTGTGCATTTTTTTTTAATGCACGATGAAATGAAATGCTTCAAGTTTAAGTGGACCAAATTTTGATCGAAACACCCTTTATTAATTTATTCAAGTATGAGGGGAGAATCGGGTAAAATTGACAAAATGGACCACTTCCTGGCATCCGATCAAAGTGAAATTTATTTAATTCAGTTCTTCAGCTTTTTCTGCAAATATACTGTGCATTTTGTTTCAATATAGTAGCATCAAGTTTTGTTTTTGGGTATTAAATCTAGTTTTCATCCCAATTGATGGGCGAAATGGGCAAAAAGGGACACTTACTGCGGTCAACACTAAACGATACCAACCCCATTTAATTTCCCGGATTTTTTCCCATAATAAAAGCTATTTTTCAGGACTCCTACCCTGCGCTGTCTAAATTAATGGGATTTTGGTTCCAATTTTTCACATTGTGCATTGTAGGACCATTGCACAGTGGTCATGAATGCAAATTTAGCTGAAAAGATAAATTTTCAGCCCAAGTTTGAAGTTTTGGAGCAAAATTGTCTTCTACAAAGTTGTTTCTAATAATAAGGCCCTTCTTTTGGTGTGAATGAAAACTAAAGAGGTCCTTATTTTCAGAAAAATTGAAAATTTAACTATTTTATTTGAAGAAATAACGGCATATATTTAAAAAAAAAATTTTAGATGCGGCAATTTAAAACAACTTTGATTGCATATATTTTTCTGTAGCTTTTTAAACGACCGAATTAGACCATTTTTTTTCCCACGCAGCTTAGGAAGTCCCTATAAAACTCAGTTATTTTGCTTTAACCAGAGACCGAAATTTTCGCATACTTGAGAAGAGAAACGTCCTTTTTCACCCGCTTGGAGAAACAGATAAGAATGTGAGAAGCAAGAGACTATTATACGCTCACAGCAGTTTTCGCGAGAAAAGCAACGGCGATTTATAATTTTCAGAGAGCATGAGTATCTGATAAATCGTTTCTTTTTCAGTGAATCCTAGATGCCGATAATTATTTTTCACTTTTGACACCTAAAAATGCACCAGTCTTCATTCATGTTTTGTTATGACATTATACTTCGAAAAAATGTTGTGTTCATGTTGTGACTCCGCGTATAGGATCTAGGTTGCGTGTTTTCAGTGAAAAATGTGACATGAAAAAATGCAAAAGAGAAGATAAAGAATTATCGGCGAAAAAAGAGAGATGAAAATATGAACGGTTCGCTACTTATCGACAAACTGCCTGAGAGAGAGCATGGTTTTCACCCAGCTGAGTGAGAATGTCAACCTCTGGATCTAACTTATTTCATGCAGACTTTTGCAAAAATGTCTTGCCACTATATCAAGAACAATAATAGATACAACGTTTGGGGTGCTGTAATCGTCACTATCGTGTGTCAAAGTTAGTATGGTTTTCGTAAAAAAAATAGACCTTTTCAAATGTTGACCTCTCTGGATGAGGCAGACAATAAAAAAAATAACAGCATTTTGAAGAATTTCTATTATTGCATAATATATCTGAAAACTAAAAATAGATTTTTTTTAATTGAGTAAAACACATTAGAAAAGGGCATAGTTTTATGAGAAAATCGTAAATCAACTCGCTAATGGTAAAATATATCGGCTAGATCTAAAGCTTCTCCTTCTAAGTGATTATCATTACTCTACGCACGGAGAATACAAAAACATAACAATTAGAGTATATAAAACCCATAAATGGTGGTAACCATTAATCATACAGGTGGAGGCCAGTGTCGCAACGCTTCACGGTATTTCTCTCCGAGGTCTACGTTAGAGATGACGACAAAAAAAACTCGAGTGATCTCAGACGTTGCGAATCAAAAAGAAACCCAAAAAGGAGAGAGTTCCTCTCCCATTTGCGCATCAAAACAGAGTGCATACAAACTACCGCTAGAAACTATCACAAAGCTATCAGTGGTACATGAGCGCGTACCAACACGTTACTTTTATCTGTTGAGGTAGCGGATTCGTCCGTGCCTCGACCTACCCCGCAGTGGAATGTAAGGTAAAGGTAACGTCCTTGGTTCGAGTACTACTTTACCCATGCCCTTTCGCTCAATTTTCAATACTTCTATTCTATTTCAAACCTACCGTACACTGACGGAACTTTCAACAATTTCTCTGCATAACATTACTGTCCACTCTTGTTGCCTCATGGTGATGAGCGAACACCTCCTTCTACAGCAAGATTTATAGGTCAAAAGTTGTCACTTCTCAATTATATCTAAACACCACCTGGAGACAACTTTGTTGGTAAATTTGAAAAAAGATAGAGCAAAAAACTTGTTTTTAGTAGTGACATCCTAAGTTATCTAGGAAAAATTGTTCTGAATCGGCTTATTCAAAATCTGTTGCTTGAAATTAGCTAGGTTACAATTTTACCAAAAAATGTTCACCGCTATTTGAGCAAATAAATAGATCATAGGGACTACGTAGGACTAAGCTGCGTAGGAAAATATGCTCTAATTCGGTAATCTTAAAAGCTGCAGAAAAATAATCAAAGTTGCCTTTAACTGTCTCATCTACATTTTTTCTCATAAATATATGCCGTAATTTCTGGAAATAAAAGAGGTAAATTTTCGATTTCTTTGCAAACAAGGATCACCCTAGCTTTTATTCACACAATAAGAAGGATCTCATTTTTGGAAACAATTTTTTAGAAGCCAATTTTGCTCCAAAACTTCAAACTCAAGCTGAAAATTTATTTTTCCAGCTAAATTCGCATTTTGGACCACTGTGCATTGGGCTGATTGCCATTAAGCCGAAGCCAATAGGTCAAATAAGTTATTAAGCCAAAAACCATTAGACCGAATGTGTTATAAGGCCAAAATACTAAGAGTGCAAAATTAAAGTATTTTGTGAAATCTGTTCGACATAAAACTGGCAAACATTCATGGGAAATTTTTATTTTTTCAAATAATGAGTAGTTCTTTCTTAGTTCAAACATTTCATAAGGCTAAAAGGATACCCTGATGCTTTTTCCCAACCCTGCGATATAATAAAGGTTTGATAACCTTTGTGTTACATAATTTAGATATAAAATGTAATAAAATAATAACGGATATATTAGACAACAAACAGCAAAATGACATGTGTAACAATAACGATTTTTGAAGTTTCAACAATATTAAACAAAAGTTCTTATAAATGTTGTAAAGTCCCCACTATTTTCCAATTATACAAATATTAGTATTAACATTTACAATTGAACTTTGCCGTGAACCAATAATACAAGATATACTGGTCAAGGTGCCTATGTTATGTCCATACACAAAGTGATTTGCCAAAAATACGTCTTTTAGCCAATTGTTCTGAAGTTTTTGGAGAATCAAATATAACATCTTTGCTAAATCTTGTTATGTTAACTTTATTCAATTTGGGGTTTTCCGACTTTTCCAAGCAACTTTCCTTCATTGTGGGAACTTTGTTCAAAGTTATATTGTTTACAAACTCTTGAAAAAAAATTATTACAGTTTGAAAAAAAAATTGTTCTACAACGCATCGTTATACAATGTATGAGTTATGAATTTTCAATTGGCGAGTAATGAGTAATGAGTAACGAAATGTTCAATTTGCGTTTTCCAGGAAAACAGATAAACCTAAATTTTGTGAAATTGTTTCTTGTTCATATATCCATGAACCCTACACGTGGACAAAGTTTTGTAACAATCCGAGGCTCGTCGACCCAATCTGTACGATAGTAAAAAGAGAACCCTCAAATGGAAAATATAGAACGAATGCCAATATCAAATTAAGAAGTGACACAGATAATGACGACAAAATTCATGGTGAAATAAATTGTGCAACACGAGCATTATCTCGGGGAGATAGAAAATCTGGAGTGTATCTGTATGTGTATAAAGTCAAACTCGCTATGCCACGCCACCTTTGACATTTTTTTCAGTATCCAGATTGGAAAAAGATAATACCATCTACCATTTTTAATCGCTTTTCCCAGTTTATTCAACTCACCGTAAAATCCACCCACTAAGCGGCTTTCGAATTTTAGCTCGGTTTACAATCTACATACAGCAATGATAAACTATCTTCTCCCTTTTCCTCTCAGGGGCAACCACCACCGTCGAAGATTTTATTTATCAAACAAACAACTCAAGTGGCACTGGAAATTTGTCGTCGAGCATTAAAACTACACAGCCATTCGAAGCCCGGGAACTGTGTTCTGCATTGGCAGCAAAAACTGCTTATCATCATCAGCAGAAGCTTCATCGATACGGAGAGGTTCGTTAGAAACTGCTGAGCTACCTATATGGCTTAGCAGTATGATGGCGTAGCCGTTATAGGCTGCTGGAAGGGGAGAAAAGTTTATTCTTGAAAACATAAATACCTTTCTCTCTATCGGAAAAGTCAAGTTTAATTTCGTGCAGATCAATATTTTCCTTCTTTTTTTTTCACTGGATGCTGAGAAAGCAGGCAGTTTTTTTTCTCAAACATTTTCTGAAATATTTGTCATTCACAGATAGATTAGAATAAGCATTATTAAGAGAAAATGAAGAGCTAAACTGTATATCTTAGGATTTTGTTATCAATTATGATAAGCATTCTTACATACTTTTTAGTTGGTTTAGTTTAGTTTAGTTTGGAAAGATAAATGTCATCATCTAAGCTAATCACGCCAGTAACTTGCACAACCTTGCATGATTTCATTTATTTCATAAAACACTTTGGGGATCAAGATGGGGAAAATTAATAGTAGGAGATTGTCGTCCATTAGTGGCACACACAAGAGGAAAATTAATTATCATGATTCATCGTCGAGAATCAAACCAAAGGCTCACAGAGACAGGTCTCTACAGTTACCACTCTGTCATTTTTAAAACTTGGGTTTAATTGTATAACGGAGTCCGTAAACTTGCGTGGTTTTTAACACAGCAAAGAAATCGCCGTGAAGTCACGTTTACCGCGGCAGCGAATTTCACATTTCGTATCCACATTGAAGCGGCAGTTTCGTTGCATCGATTCCTTTACTGAAATTAACTCGGACCGCACTATAGGAATACAATTTTTCATGCGTTAAAATTATGACTGTATCTAAATAATAATCTTAGAAGGGAGATCGCAGTATGCTTTGCGCGCGGACGATTTGTTTTTCGTGAGCTGTCGCGGTTTTTGTTGTTGAAGTTACGTGTCTTCTTCTGGACTTCTAATTAGCTGGCCATCGTTGTTTTGAGTAAAACTGCTTGATTTTGAAGCGTAAGAAAATTGTTGTGTATCAGGAAATGAACACTGATAAGTTCTGTTGTTTAAGGAAGGTTTCAGGTGTCCGTACAGGTGTCGGTTCCGGCATCCTAGTCCGTTGATCCTTGCGCTGCCGAACGAGTCTGTGAACGGTTCGTGGGAAGACATTGTATTGTTCGTGACAGATAGAAGCATTTATACTATACAGGCTACGGAAAGTAATCGGGTGAGATCCTACCATTATCTTGTATATATGGTTGCAATTGTTTACAATTATCTATTATATTTAATTTCATACAAGTCGGGGTATAACAATATATAGAATAACTAAAATTTAAAATTTCTATTATGCTCAACTTCACATAGCTTGAAGTTGTGTGGGGGGGGAGTAATGGCGCTATAACCATATGCCATAAAAAGCTAGGACAAGAGATAGTGTTCATGTCCCAACCCACAGACAAGCTCCCGCGCAAGAGGAGCCAAGTAGGAAATACCTGTGTTCCAGCCCAGAAGAGCGGATATCAAAGTAGTGTACTAAGTTTCTTAGCTTTGTCACTCCCAGGCACCTATATACATATATATACATAAACTTTCTTCTTAAGTAGACATCTAATCAACACTTCCCTCCCATCCCTTGCTGATCATAAGAACCTGGCCATGTGTTGTGCAAAAAGATCGATGGATGGAGGGCCTGTCACACCCAAGACATTTGGAGCCTTCATCGTCTCTACTACAGCCAACCCAGGATTATGTATAATCGGAAATCTACGCTATGCTATGCTATGCTATGCTCTGCTATGCTATATTATGCTAAGCTATACTATCTTATATGCAATAATGCTATACTATAATAATATGCTACGCTATCTAAATAATTATTTCATGATTTAAATACTCTATTTCGCGTACCAGTAATACTAATGTAAACCAACGGTTTTTACATTTGTAGTTCTGGTCGCTAAATATTGCTTAAAAATTCTCAATTTCCACGTATTTCTTATTTTCTTTATATGCATTTTGTCTCTCTCGACTTTTCTTCTTCAGCTACTCGACTTCACTGCTTCAGCTACTCTTTTTCAAGTATCCTTAAACTTTATTGCTCCCACTATTCTCGTCTGCTCGTCTTCTTTCACTTCTGCTTATCCACTTCTCGTTATCCGATTCTCCTTACTTGCTTCTCTCCTTTGCTTTCTGCTATCGTCAGTGGTGGAAAATGTACTGAAGTTTGATATTATTTCCATAACATGTTACATATTTCATAACGACCAAATTAAAGACATTCAAAAATGAACCGTCAAAAAATCGCATGACATTCTTGTGCCGTTTCCTACAATCGATGAAAGATGGTTTAGAAAAAAGTTGCGACGTAGCTTTATGTCGCTCAGAATTTTGTTGATTGCTAACAACGCACAACCAACGATTTCTCAATAAGTGCGTTTTTAATCAAGCTATCAAACACAGTCACACATCATTTCTAAACCGTTTGAAACTATTGGCAGAAATAGGGCGATTTTTTTTTCTTTCTGTTCTTGGTCCTCAGTGTTCGTTGGAACAGTACACATTCGGGCCACAAATTTCGCAGCGGGTGACAGTTTTGCAAAAAAAAAAAATTTACTACCTCTGGTAACCGTATCGCTTCCTCCTTCTCTCCTCTACTATTTTTTTTCTTTCGATTTTCTTCTTTCGTTTCGTTCATTCGTTTATCTTCTTCTATTTTTCCGCTTCTCTTGTTCTACTTATATTATTCCATTTCTCTTTTCCACTTCTTTTTTTCCATTTCTTCTCTTCCACCGCTCCTCTTCCACTTCTATTCTTTCGCTTCTCTTCTTCCACTTCTCTTCTTCCACTTTTCTTCTTATACTTCTCTTTTTCATCACTTTTCTCTTGCACTCCTTTACTTCCGATTTTCGTCTTTCGCATCTTTTCATATGCTTCTCTTTCTTCGCAAGTTTTCTTCCGTTCTATTCTTCCACTTTTTTTCTTCTACTTCTCTTCTTCCGCTTTTATTCTTTGATTTCTATTCTTCCACTTATATTCTTCCGCTTCACTTCTTCGGGTTCTCATCTTTAAATTTTTTGCTTCCACTTTTCTTCGTTCGATTCTCTTCTTCCGTTTCTTTTCGTCCGCCGATCTGTTTCCATTTATCTTCTTCCGTTTCTCTTCTTCTGTCGTTCTGCTTCCATTTCTCTTCTTTCGTGTTTCTTATTCCGCTGCTCTCCCCAGTAGCACACTTGTTGCCATTCGGTTGAGATAACATAAATATGACTTGCTAAGCTATAATCAAGTCACGCCAAATAATAATGGTCGGAGTGAGCTACTTGGGTCTCTACCGATTATTATCATATCTCTCATTTGCTCTCAACGTTCTTTCCACTGCTGATTGACAGCTTGGTTCATTACTGCCATAGCATCTTTTCTGAGGATAGCGACGTCAAGTGGTGGACTGTTTGCTTCACCTGCGACACTAAACATTTTCCTAGTTTTCACACACCAATCGTTCAACTAACAATCTCGTGAACTTTTGAATAATTTTTGAAAATAGCCACCTATAGGTTAGAAATTTGATAGCTTTTCCTGTTTCGAGGAGACGTTTATTTTAAGGAAAATTTTATTTTTTCGTGTGCATCTTAAGGGCTTCAAAAAAAAAATACCGTACAAGACTTGCGGATCTTCTTGATCCAGGTTAATTTGATATCGAGTGCTCGACACTGAAGAAGTCTGTAAGTAGCAGACAAAATAGGCTTATCTGTCAAAAGATAAGCTCATAGTAGAATTAAAAGGAATTTGCTCGCGTTTACTAGCGAAAATTTGAAAAAGTGTTTCAAGGTTTGATTTTTTATTTTTTTCAAGGTGAGCAAATGCAGTGTTAATTTTAAATTCTCTTAGTTTCCCAATCACAATCGTTCTACTAATACGCTCAAAAAAGTTTTTTTTAAAATAGTGTTTAAAAAAGTGAAAGTCAAATTGGTTTGTTCAACAACGTTCCGGCTGTCCAACGGATCTTAGAGCATTTATTTATGAGTGAGTCATCTACGAAAACTTACGCATACTTAATTGCTAACTGTCTTTGATTACTGGATAATTGACAACACAAAAACATTTAATTCAGTCAGGATAACACTAGACATCCAAAGATATAGGAAAACAGGTTCCGGATGTCCCGTAAAAGTTGAAAAATTATGCTTTCAACAAAACCACATCAAAATTTGCAGTATTTTTGGGCAATCAATCAGAAACCATATCAATGATTCAAGAAAGTCAGATACCAAACGAATGACTTGAAAAAGTGGCGAAATTATATATTGATTGTGCGAGATTTTTTTTTTGGATTTCATGTCTAAGCCTGTTTCAAGGAGCGTGTTTTTCCAAGCAGAAGACATTTGAAACTTTTTGCTCAATTTACAGCATCATTCAGGATTTCGTATAATCCAATCCCTCACATAATTGATTAGTATCTTCGTTCTACCAGTTGGTCTGGCACCGCCATTGTGTAGAACATAGATATTTTCCGTTTCCGTATACCGTTCCAAGGTACAAACGATAGAACGGCTACTCACTGCTTAATGCTTTTGAACATCAGACACGATCTAAGCTTTTTGCAAATATTATTTTAAAACTTGCTTCCGCATGTTTTTCATATTGGGTGGAAAGAATGAGCAAATGTGCTGTCAAAAACCTGTCAAAAAGATGCACTTAAAAGGAGTTTTATCAATTCCGGTGTTAAATAAAATAAATTAATCAAAAGTGAAAAAAAATGAGATAAGTATTGTTTGACACCCTGTACTTTTCACACAATCATACCAATATAAATATAGTACTGGCATCGAAAACTCTTTTAATAAACAACTATGTGAGTGCATCTTAACCACTACATCGAGAGCAGACAATATGACAACTCTGATAGGCAAAAAGTTTAAAATGCTTAGAAAGAAAATAGATAAATGTGTGTTTGACTGAAGCAAATTTATATTACATGCTCCATAATGCTAAAATATTGGCACATCAAAACCTGATCACCCTCCTGAAATTTAAACTAATTAATTAAATACTGACTCTTCACAAACCATTTCTAGACTACATGGAAACTGCTAGGAGAAATGTTCGTTTTCGATAAAAAAAAAAAAACAATTCGTTCATTGCTTATTAGCCTTTTCCTTAAACTTTCCGGTGAATCTGTTAATATGTAAATGGAATTTCATCACCAACAACTTTATTTCGAATAGTTTTTTAGGAAAAAAAACGCCAAGTGGAATAGTAATTTATTAATTTTGAGAATGATAACACTGGTCGATAGAGATTTTTAGACCCAAAGCTCCATGCCAGTTTCCGTTAGCTTCGGTGAAATTCCGTGAAGAACTTTCATGAAGTTCTCTGAAGGACTTACCCGAAGTTTTGTGAAAATCTTCTCTGAAGTCCTCTGAAAAACTTCCCTGAAGTTATATAAACAACATTCCTGAAGTCCTCTGAAGAACTTCCCTGAAGTTCTCTGAAAGAATTCTATGCAGTTCTCTGAAGACGTTTTCTGAAGTTCTCTGAGAGACTTCTCTGTACTTCTCTGCACATCCATGACGTTCTCTGAAGGACTTACCCAACGTTTTCTGAAGTTCTATGAAGGAATAACCCGAACAAGCCAAAAATACCCATATTGGGGTGATCAGCCTCTTATGTGCACTAGCGATAATCATTCTTTACATAGTTCACAGGAAGACCAGTGCCACGCAAAACAATAATTCTGACCTATGAAGTCAGCCGTCTGGAAGACCAAGATTACTAGAATTCATACATGATCTAGATATCAAAATACAGATATTACAAAAAGTTCACAAGAACAATAGCACCACGTAGCGGACGAATTCTGATGTAAAGTGGACACCATTTAAAAAGCTCTGGCCCTTCGAAGATCCTTTTGGAAGATGCCATCTTGCTATATGTCAATAATCTCGAGATCCAGATTATATAGTAAGTTTACACGCACACTACCTAAGTAGCACACTACGGTCATTATTAGTTGTAGTAACTTGATTATGACTTAGTTAGTCATAATAATGTTTTCTCAACCGAATGGCAACAAGTGTGCTACTAGGGTAGAAACCATGAAGTGAGATAATTCTGAACTGTTGAGTCAAGAGTCTGAAAACTCAAAAACCTACAACTAACTTTCCTGAAAACAGTAAATGTATGCACGATCTCGATCTCAACATACAGGTACAAATGCTCAGAATATAGGCACAAATCAAATAAGATCAAAATACTATATTGTGTGATTTTGGGACCGAAGGTAATGGAAACTGGCATGGAGATATGGGTCTCAAGACTTTTTTTCGGATTTTGTCGACCAGTGTAATCTTTCAATCTTATCACTCATTTCCTATGCAAAATGATATAGTAGCCAAGACTTAAATACTCTATTCCACGAATCAAAACTACAAATGTTAATCAACTGTTTTTATTATAAGACAAGGCAGCTCTGATGGATCACAACATTTGTTCCTTAGAATTATTAAAAGCTATGTTTTGCTGTTGTAGTTTTAGAAGCGGCCCATCAACTCAGCTGAACATTTTAAAAATATATATTGATTAAGTGCATTGATAGAGTGATTATGTTTGTGGTTCCCATACTAAAGGGTGATACGGTAAAAATTTGGTCAAGGGAAAACGCGTGTAAATCGGTGAAATCGTTTATTTAAAAAATCAAATTAATTTTTTTTTTTCAAGTTCAATTAGTATAAAATTCAGGAAAAATATTCAGTTAGGCTTCCGCTTTTCCAAATCTGAATTGCCGGGCCTTACGCTTGACCCCTGCCATCAGATTTTGTACAGCCACCTTGTCCACCTTCTTCGCCGCAGAAAGCCAGTTTGCCTTGAACTGCTGCTCGTCCTTAGCAGTTTTTTTGGTCTTCTTTAGGTTCCGCTTAACAATAGCCCAGTATTTCTCAATTGGGTGGAGCTCTGGCGTGTTGGGAGGGTTCTTGTCCTTGGGAACCACCTGCACGTTGTTGGCGGCGTACCACTCCATGGCCTTTTTACCGTAATGGCAAGATGCCAAATCCGGCCAAAACAGTACGGAACAACCGTGTTTCTTCAGGAAAGGCAGCAGAAGTTTATTCAAACAGTCTTTCACGTAAATTTCTTGGTTGCTATGAAAATGCTGCTTTTCAAGCCACAGGTACAGATGGCTTGCCAAACCAGATATTTCTTTGCGAACTTTGACAGTTTCGTGTGCTTGAAAATATCTGCTACCTTTCCCCTTCCTTTTGCCGTATAAAACTCCTGTCCCGGAAGCTGCTTGTAGTCGGCTTTGACGTAGGTTTCGTCGTCCATTACCACGCAGTCAAACTTCGTCAGCATCGTCGTGTACAGCCTCCGGGATCGCGCTTTGGCCGTCGTATTTTGTTTATCATCGCGATTTGGAGTCACTACCTTCTTGTAAGTCGATAGTCCGGCTCGTTTTTTGGCTCGATGCACGGTTGTAGACGATACACCCAGCTTATTTGCGGCATCTCGGAGAGATAGGTTAGGGTTTCGCTTGAAACTACCGGCAACTCTCTTTGTCGTCTCAGCGGCTTCCGGTCTTCGATTTCCCCGCGATCCAGACTTCCTGGCTGTCGACAAACGTTCCCCAAACACTTTAATTACATTTGTAACGGTTGATTTGGCAACTTTTAGCGATTTTGCCAACTTTGCGTGCGAGTAGCTCGGATTTTCGCGTTGCGCGAGCAAAATTTTGATACGCTGCTCTTCTTGCTTGGACGGCATTTTGACAACTGAAGAGTGAATTTCAAAATCAAAATAGGAGCAACATTCTACACACACACCTTCAAAATGAGGGATGTTCAGGTTTTCTAAATGCAAAATTGAAAGAAATACGTCAAGTTGATATTGACCAAATTTTGACCGTATCGCCCTTTATTTCTCATACCACCTTCCAATAGTTTGAGTGAAATTGTAAAGTAATCTGAAGTTTTGTAAATATATAAATAGTTTTTCTTCCTACACAAATTACTTTTCTGATGAATACCGAGCGATTCCCCTTTCTTTTTTAATTCAAACATAATATTGACAATTTTATGAACCATTAAGATTTAAGCTTATAGAATTTTGAATTTCTTTGCTATAAAAATTCAAAAATGAGTACTAAATAAATGATACGAGGACTGATCATCTGATAGATGGTGGTATAAATTTTTTTAGTATATTGATACTTGCGTAGAAGTGTATTGGTAAACAACAAAAATGATGTTGATTGATTTACAGGTTCTATAAACTAATTTTCGGACCAAATCGGTCATTTCTAAAGTTCGTCGGCTAGAAAACAAAAGCTAGCCATTGTGTTTTTTTTCTTTTTTCTTTCTTTTTTCCTTACAAAAAAATCGGTAGATAGAAAAAAAACAATGGCTAACTTCTGTTCTCCAGCCGACGAACTTTAGAAATGACCGATTTGGTCCAAGAATTAGTTTATAGAACCTGTAAATCAATCAACATCATTTTTGACGTTCTGAACTATGAGGTGTTTGAGGTAAAAAAGAAAAGGAATGGCTCGTAATTCATCTGAAAAGGATGTGTGTAGGAAGAAAAGCCATTTATAAATTTACATAACTTCATATTACGTTACAAAATCAGTTTCAAAATATAAGTTTTCATATAAAGAGAGGCTGATAAGGGATTGGATACTGATCAAACACTGTGGAGCAAGGTTTTTTAAAATTAGCAACAGTCTAATGTGTGTGTGTTGTGAGGAAATCAGAAAAAAAATATTCTATACCTAAGCAACGGTGCTTTCTTCAACTAGGCCCTAATTTCAAACATTAAAAAAAAATTCAAACAATTAATAACTGCTCCCGTACATTTGAGAGCAATTTGTTTTGTCCACCAACACCTCCTCTATGCATCTTTAAAGCAAAAATGTGCACAAAGTAGCCCGTTGCGCAAACAAATGTTCAAAACCTTAGCAAGACCATAGAGAATTTGAAAAAAGTTCTAGTGAAAGATGTTATGACCACATGAGAACCTTCATAAAACCCATTGGCTATCATCAAAACCAGCATAGGGCCAAATGGCTGCAGCTGTCAAACTTCATATGGTGATATGGTGTTTGGTTTTTGTTGTTCTGCTTTGTTCGATTCTCTGCTCTTCTGATTCATTTAAAAGTAAATAATATCGAAGAAAAAAAAGTTCTAGTGTTACGGGAAATTTTGTTTGATAGCAAAACATCCAAAACAAATTGAGTTTTTTTATAGCTTCATGCTTCAAATCATATGCGCATTTAATGTAATGGTGAATATTGGCACGATGAGAACCAAAACCAAATGCGCCTCGGAGATTGTGCTAATTTACATTAACAAAGTCAAAATTGAAATAAATATATTCGATAAATTAGCCATGAATTTCCTGAAAATTTATGGAATTCAATAAGGTTATCAAAAAGAATTCCAGAATCGGTCCCTGATCTACAGTTCATTTGTATTACATTTAAAATTTAGAATTTAGTTTTCCACATTTCGATTATTTCATATATTTCAATGTGGCGATTGGAAGAAATCACCATTTTGCCAAAAAGCCAAATTATCTTCGCGATGGCTACTATAAAACTATTTTGTCATTTGGTGACTTTTCTCAATGCCAATTTGCCGTTTAATGCATTTACTGGAGGCAAAAAGGTTTTCAAATGCTTTTTCAACTGACCATAAGAAGATAATATGAATGAGTCCCAAAACGGCATTTCAAAACAGCATTTTACGATTACATGAAGTCAAAATAAAACCTTTGATATGAGTAAAAGGAACTTTAGAAGACAAGGTTTTAAGATCGTTGTAACGAAGCTGTGTAAGTTCTCATAGACCTGACTAAATTTTGAAACCGATTGGCACCTCTTACTGTCATAATAAGACCAAATTAATTTCTAGTGGCTTTCTTAAAACTTTAATAAAACTTAATAAAGCTGTTAGGTTTTTGAAATGTTACTTGGGCTATTATGATATTTATTCCTAATTTGAAACTTCTCATCACTCAGTCACTGTCACAGCCAAAGGTGGTAAATGTATATTTTTTTGCAAAACAGTCATCTGCTGAAAAAATTGAGTCCCAGTTTATGTGTACATTTCTATCGAACGCATGGGACAGAAAACAGAAAGAGACAAATTTCTTTCTATTTTTCCGGCAGTTTCAAACAATTAAGAAATGTTAGTGATTGTATTGGATAGCTTGATTAAAAACGCACTTTTTTGGTAATTTTTGTCAATGAGTTGTTAGTATTCATTCTGATGATTTGATTCCATATAAACAGGATATGTATGCAGTAATCAGCCAGCAATCAACGAAATTCTGAGCGACATAAATCCTTGTCACAATATTTTTAACTATCGGCTGGTGGCAGCCAAAAATGTTTCGTCGTCAGGAGGAATCGGTACAAAAATGTCAAACGAGATTTTCTCCCACGACGGTTCACTTTTGCGTGTGTTCAACTTGGTCGTAATGAAAAATGTAAAATGCTGAAATGTCAATATCGAAATACAGTACATTCACCACCACTGGTAACAGGTATTAGTATGAAAAACACTGTAACAATTACACCCTCTTAAACATGTTCCTTGATTACTATCAAAAACATGACTTTTCGTATTAGACTCAGCAATGCTGAAACAGCAGCCCCATGAATTCAATACCCACCATTCGAAAATTCAATCTATTAGACTAGGGTGAAATTATGCAAATTACTTGGGTCATTGGAATTCCAACCACCTACACACGAATCGAAATGAACCCCGCAGAGAAGGCCCCCGGCGATGTTATCAAGCACGATGTGAAATCTTTATTAAATTGCACACAATCATCATTATCATCACCATTACTATTGTACCGACCGTCAAACTTTGCATCGAAATGACGATGAGATGAGATTTTCGGTTAGACAGTTCACTGGAGCAATTTGAGTTGATCGTATGTTCCGAACGCTGCTATTCTACATCGACAGCAAATTTACACAGCACCTCCAAAGTTTAGAAATTTCCAGCATACATCGCCTGTTTCTCTCGTATCTATAAAATAACACTTCAGGGGGCATCAGTTAGGAAAACATGCCCATAAATATTATTAAAACGCAAAATATTCCCACATTGTAGACCAGGCACAGTTGCTCTGGAACTCTGGTGGCCAACCGGCTGCTCTGTACGTTGCAGCATCAACTACTAGTGCCTGGTAATGTGGAACCATCATTCGTAACAACGCATCTGTTTGGGAAACGGGGTGATCAATTCGAACTGAGACATATTTTGACACTAGGGGATCGCATGTTTTCATTTGTTAAAGTTTGTTAAATATGCTCACACTGAAAAAAACTACGATGAAAAAGGACATTATATCTGTTTGAAAATTCCTGAGAAACTATTTACAACTCGAAAACTTCCTAACTGTTCTACTGAGTTTTGTTCCAAGATGACCACAGGTTCTCCTAAAGATGTATTTACTACCAAACATTACAAATATTTATTTCGAAATGTTCTTCAGTCGGTGTTCTAACGCCCGACCATCACAAACAATTCATCGGATTTCTTGAAGCTGAAAAAATCTTCTGTCAACTTAAACCTACTCTTGTCAAGCATCAAGTTAGACATAGAGTAACTGGTCCCATATTAATCTCATGTTCCTTAATTCGTCCTACGCTTTGTCAATTGGAATAGATTGGTTCCTTTTCAAGATAATTTTTCCTTACGCTTAATAACAAACACAAACTTTAAAACTCCACTCGTGCTTCAATCCTTTGATTTTGGATTGGATTAATTGTGAAGGTTGAGACTAGAACATCTCCACTTCATTTGATACAACAGACCCCAAGTAGTCACACCAGTTGTGGTCGGCCTATTCAGATTTGAAATAATCTTTGAGTAACTATCCATCAAACACCTAAAGGCTGACTGACAGTAAATTCGTACGCACAAAAAGATCTGTAATTCGTGATTTAATAAGTTTAAAAAGCCCATTAATGGTTGTTCTACAGTACTTTAACTTAAACATCATAGTTACAGCATTAAATGGTTACATTTTTCCAGTTCAAAAGAAATCTCGAACCGTCCTCTTGATGGAGCCCACCAGCGCCCGCTTCGTGGAAACGGACATGGAATCTGCGCATTTTCTCAATTTTGTCAGCATTTGCTGGATATCCGTGACTGCCCCGCCGCTTCGTTGAAGTCACTGCTTTGAAATTGCCCAGTATTTTTCGATTGGTCGAAATTCCGCCCAATTCAGAGGATTCATTTGGGGACAAAATCGATCTTGTTAGCAGCATACCACTCCAGGCCCACCTTGGAGTACTGGCAGCTGGCCAAACCGGGCCAAAAGATGAATTTGCCGACTATGACAAATGGTTCCGTTTTCAGGCCACAGCTACAAATCATGGCCTTCTTCACCAACTTGTCGGCAAACACGAACTTGAATCTTCCCGGTACATCCCCACAACTAGTCACGATGTAACACCTTTGACCGGGAAGCTGCTTAAAAGAGAGTTTGACGTATGTTTCGCTCTCGATCTAAGTGCAGCCTTTGTGTTTCGTGAAAACACGGTCGTACAAGAGCCATGTACGCTTTTTGGCACGGAATTCTGCTTCATGTGCCGGTGCAGAGGTTTACTGGCTTTGAACGACGTTTATTTTTCCCAGTGTAAGCTTACTACAGCTGGATTCTTTAGCGGCAAACACTTTTGGAGAACTATAAAAAGAATAAAAAGTTAAAGTGAATTTAAGTTGAAAAATGCAGAGAAAATTGCAATCAACTGACTGACTGACTGAATGACTGACTGACTGACTGACTGACTGACTGACTGACTGACTGACTGACTGACTGACTGACTGACAGAAATTAATCTCTGAGCACCAATGGATTTAGGGAGGTCAATTCCATAAAATCCATACCAAGATTCAAAGAGTAGCTTTAAAATTCATTTTTTTTAAGAAAAGAAACGCAAATTTTCCATGACATTGATGGTCTTGTTTCAGCTATGTCGTATTAACGAAAAACGCATAGCCAAAAATTTATTTAAAAGTCATTTTCCCAAAAACTAGACACACTAGACAGCGAGGCAAAGTCTCCAAAATTCAATAAGAAATGCCTATCAGTGTGGAATAAGTTCCGATATTGCTGACTAGTGTTGTTGGACTATAATTTGGAAACGAAGAGTACCCATTTGTTGGAATTCAAGAGTACCCATTTGGTACAAATTAAGGTCCTTGGAGCTATCTTGAAAAACACGAAAAAATTCTATCACAATGTTCATTTAAAATACATGTATGTATACATCACAAAAAGCGGAATGAAGCGCATTTGTTTACGTTTCTTTTTACACTAAAACTAATGCTGAAATTTTCTCATACATTCAAGTTTAACCTAAGTTCTAAATTACACTATCTTCAGACTCAGTGTGAACTTTCAAGCTCATTTTAAGCACTAAATAAATTTTCCATAAACTTTGTAGCTCAGTTCAAGCACTAATAGTAATTTCCGTGAACTTTGAATTTCAGATTAAGTTCTAAATGTTATACTCAAAGACTTTAAAGTTCAGAAAGAGTCTTAACCTCAAACTAATTTATAAAACTAGTATTTCGGCTTTAATAAAATGATATATTGCATTGTCAACATGGAGGCTCGAGGAAGGGTCCAAAAATATGATCAAGGGTCCAAAAATATAATCAAAATTACTTAACTAATTTTAGAGTAATAAAATCCAGAATTCTGGTATATGAGCTGATCTTCAGTTGTTATTTTACTATAACAACTGAAGATCAGCTCATATACACCAGAACTGAAATTCCCAAATTTTACCGAACCGTTCAGCTGTTCAGCAACTGTAATAAATGATTGATTGAGTTAACGGGTTTTAAATAACAAATGAGAATGATTTCATACCTTTCTGAAATTAAAGTAAAGAGCGTACTTTTTTTTCTCTCCAAGAGAATTGTTCTCTGGACTCCTTAGATATAGGTGGCATGTTTCTTTTCGCTCGGGTGCTGTCAGTTCAATCGAATATGGCGTCGAAACAGCAAACACTCCGCGAGCGTGTTGAATGGTTTTACGAAAGGCATGGTCATCGTGGAGAAAGATTTACGGTAGACCACTTTCGAGACGAGAATGTGCCCGTGAGTGCAGTGTTCCGGATCCTGGCATCCCTGAGCATGGAGCGAAAGGCCGGTAGCGGCCGTCCGGCGAAGATAATGACAAAAAAGAAGAAGGGAGCGTTGAAAAACCTGTTCGTCAACAAGGACGGATCGAGTCTGCGTGACGCCGGCCGAAAATATCACTGCTCCCATACCTTGATTCGTCGAAATCTCAAGATGGAGGACATCATCTGTTGAAAGAAGACTCGGTCCGTGAAATCGCATTGCCGGTGGATGACGAAGAACTACCGCGAGATGTCGTTCGTGCTGGACGACGAAAGTTACTTTCCGCTCTCGAAGGCCCACATTACAGGAAATGACAGCTACTAAAGCATAAATTCAAAACAAAATTATTCTGTACATCGCCATATCGGACAAAGAGATTTCAAAGCCGTGGTTCAAGTCAAGCGATTTGGCCATCAATCAACAAGTGTACCAGAAGAAGTGTCTTGAGAAAACTTTTCTGCCGTTCTTAAAGGATGTTCATGCGGATGGGAAGTACGTCTTCTAGCCGGACAAAGCTTGTTCCCATTACGTCAAGAAGACGCTGGAGTATCTTGAGCATAGAAAGATACCGTACGTGCCGAAAGAAAGGAACTCGATCAACTTGCCCCAGTGCCGTCCCATTAAGGATTTTTTCGACTCCCGCAGTGCCCTAGGGCCAAGGATACGAAGCAGTTGACCACGAGGATCCGCAATTGTATCCGGAAGATGGACGTCAGTGCCGTCCAGCACTCTTGTGAGAACATCGCGACCAAGGTGCGTCGTACGGCTGACCATAGTCCCTTCTCCAATATTCATTGACGATTTTTCGACGAATAAACATAATGTTTTTAATAAAAAAAAACATGAATTCGTTGAAAAAAAATAATCAACTTTATGACCGAAGAAAATCTCGTTTTTTTTATTGAACACCCGTTAATTTAAGTTTTTTTTCAATTGAATAGAGTTTCATTCAGCTACTTAAACGACCTTTCTGTGAAATTACTACATAGTTTGCAAAGACCTGTTCATAAACCACGTAGAATCATTTTAATAAGTCTCAGAACACCTCCCCCCCCCCCCTCGGTTACTTTTCTCCATACATTTGATTGAAATTTTGTATAGATCGATTTTCATTCTTCTAGATAATTGAATATAAATACTGTTAAAAAAGGCTTCAACTTTTGCAAAGTATACATTAATTAACATTACGTTGATACGAAATTAACCATTCATTGCTATTCCATTAATCCAAAAAAGGAGCCACTTATTATTCATTCATTCAATGTCATGTCGCATAACCAATGATTAACAGTCTTTAAATTTATAATTTTAAAACTACATTACATGCATAACAATATTTTATTTTATAGCATTCTTATGAATTAAAGGGCGATACGGTCAAAATTTGGTCAATATCAACTTGACGTATTTCTTTCAATTTTGCATTTAAAAAACCTGAACACCCCTCATTTTGAAGGTGTGTGTGTGTAGAATGTTGCTCCTATTTTGATTTTGGAATTCACTCTTCAGTTGTCAAAATGCCGTCCAAGCAAGAAGAGCAGCGTATCAAAATTTTGCTCGCGCATCGCGAAAATCCGAGCTACTCGCACGCAAAGTTGGCAAAATCGCTAAAAGTTGCCAAATCAACCGTTACAAATGTAATTAAAGTGTTTGGGGAACGTTTGTCGACAGCCAGGAAGTCTGGATCGGGGGGAAATCGAAAACCGGAAGCCGCTGAGACGACAAAGAGAGTTGCCGGTAGTTTCAAGCGAAACCCTAACCTATCTCTCCGAGATGCCGCAAATAAGCTGGGTGTATCCTCTACAACCGTGCATCGAGCCAAAAAACGAGCCGGACTATCGACTTACAAGAAGGTAGTGACTCCAAATCGCGATGATAAACAAAATACGACGGCCAAAGCGCGATCCCGGAGGCTGTACACGACGATGCTGACGAAGTTTTACTGCGTGGTAATGGACGACGAAACCTACGTCAAAGCCGACTACAAGCAGCTTCCGGGACAGGAGTTTTATACGGCAAAAGGAAGGGGAAAGGTAGCAGATATTTTCAAGCACACGAAACTGTCAAAGTTCGCAAAGAAATATCTGGTTTGGCAAGCCATCTGTACCTGTGGCTTGAAAAGCAGCATTTTCATAGCTTCCGGGACTGTCAACCAAGAAATTTACGTGAAAGAGTGTTTGAATAAACGTCTGCTGCCTTTCCTGAAGAAACACGGTTGTTCCGTACTGTTTTGGCCGGATTTGGCATCTTGCCATTACGGTAAACAGGCCATGGAGTGGTACGCCGCCAACAACGTGCAGGTGGTTCCCAAGGACAAGAACCCTCCCAACACGCCAGAGCTCCGCCCAATTGAGAAATACTGGGCTATTGTCAAGCGGAACCTAAAGAAGACCAAAAAACTGCTAAGGACGAGCAGCAGTTCAAGGCAAACTGGCTTTCTGCGGCGAAGAAGGTGGACAAGGTGGCTGTACAAAATCTGATGGCAGGGGTCAAGCGTAAGGCCCGGCAATTCGGATTTGGAAAAGCGAAAGCCTAACTGAATATTTTTCCTGAATTTTATACTAATTGAACTTGAAAAAGAAATTTAATTTGATTTTTTAAATAAACGATTTCACCGATTTACACGCGTTTTCCCTTGACCAAATTTTGACCGTATCACCCTTTATTCCACATATTTCCTACGTAATTTTTATTGATTAAATAAAATTGAAAATTGATCATTCATCACAGATTGCAATTTATTTTTGCTATATTAAGAACGAGGAGTATTGATAAGTAGGAAAAAACTATTAATATCTTGTCTGAATAATGTCGTGTAGATTATCAACATTGTAGTTCGGAGAAGTTTCTCAGATTTTAGTGTTGTATGGAGTCAAAAGAAGACACGATAGCCAGTCATAATGCGCCTTTGTATGTTTCTGCTGGTGTCATTATCGGCGGTCACCTATGATCCCAGATTCGTCTATCGCCTCCATCTCATCACCGTCGAATAGAAACAACAAAGTATGTTATAGACAACACTTTCAACAATCTGTTTTGGGGTACGTTTGTATGAACGTAAGACGAGCCACCATCCTTTTTCAGACCTTGTCTTGTATGAAGCTCCACTAAATAACAAGATCAGTCTGAGTTCACAGTAACGCAGTATGAAGGGCCAAAGAGCGGAAACCCACGGTAAAGCGAGAATTTCCTTCGAACGAGACGATCCAACAACTTGAATAATCCAATTCGCAACACTTATTAGGCTTTCTACGGGATGGCATGTAGAGAAGTCGCGTCCCTCATATTGTAATTATTGAGTTAGAATACACAGAATTACAACCGAATCGACAGGATGAAGAAAATGATATTGTACATTCCGTTGTGTTGTCACACCACTCCATCGTCCAATTTTAGCTTGAATGATACCTTGGTGCTCTTTCGAAACCCAGTATATAGTCAATGTCATATATGTTATAGAAAAATATAATTGTTACGGGAGTAACCCCGTCGTAGTGGTTAGCATCCATACCTCTCACGCCAAAATCACGAATTCGAATCTCACCCCCGAACAAGTTACGAAAAATACCCAAAAGGTAATTTGAGTGACTACGACGGGAGATGAACCAGCCCAGGGCTGAAAATCTCGATAAGAAAGGAATAAAAATAAAAAATATTGTTACGTATGATAATAAAAACATTTAATATAGTAAACACGATGTGCTAACTCTGCTTCTCCAACCATTGGATGTGCAGGGCGTTCAATAAGTTCGAATACAACTTTTCATCGTTGTGGAGGTGCGCACTATATGCGTTCTGTGTATTGGTATTGGTGTCAAGTTTAGCCTCATATATAGGCTAACTGACGAGCACGGTGTCGACTCGCTGTCATTTGTTATTTGTTTACAACGCACGTACCAAACCGGAAGACGGGCACAGCCAAGGATCATGCAAGATCCGGGCAGCCACATTCGAGGAGGACGCCAGCAGCCATCAAGGTGGTGAGGGAGGGGGTTCATCGAAAAATGCACCGCTCGCTCCGGAAGACCGCTGCTGACCTGGATGTGTCGATCGGGTCTGCCCACACCATTATGACGAAGGACCTGAGATGCAAGCCGTACAAGGAACGCAAGGTTCACGGGGTAACGGAAGCTACAAAGAAGAAGAGGCTGGACAGAGTCAAACTGATACATTCGCGACACGTAGCCAGTCGTTCGTGTTTTCTGATGAGAAACTCTTTGTCTTGCAAAAATCATTGGTTGTTGGCGCCAACGTTTACCAGCATCTCCCCGTCCTACATAAAAAGAATCCCGCGGTTCCACAGCGAAGGTTGTGGCCCGGCACTTCGGGAAGGATCATTACGTCTTTCAACAAGACGGTAGCGAATATCGTCCAAGCGCGGTGTCGGGAGAATTTGACTGATTTTCCCAGCTCCCCGGACCTTAATTCCCTGGACTTTAATGTATGGTCGTACATGCTGGCCAAGCAGAGCGACCATCAAGTGGACACTATGAATCAATTTAATAAGTTCATTTCCAAGATCTGGACGAGAGCCGATGGACCAGGTGTGTGCTGCGTGCGATTATTTTGAGAAACGTCTCAAGCTCGTCATACAGCACTAAGGGAGGCAGAGGAGGGGGTGCTCGCTGTTAAAATATCTTAAAGGTTGTCTATAAACATTGCTTCAATAAAAGTTGACTCAGGAAAGAATATCTTGTATTCTCATTTTTTAACAAATTTTTAAAGTGTATTCGAACTTATTGAACCATGTTTTAGGATGTTTTCCCTCTGATATGTTAAAAATTTTAATTTAATGTATATTGAAATCAAATTATTGGACTCTGGAACGTTGATTCTCTTGTTGACCACTGATGATAAAACCCTGAAAGGAATAGTATATATTATGAAGAAGATAAATTAAGTAAGTTACAACTAGATCTAACATCGAGATCAATTGGTCAAAAATGCAATCAAAATGGAGGACGCCCAATGAATGAGGAGAAGACTACGGATTCTATCCACAAACTGTAAGAAATGAGTTGGCCTTTTCACTCTACCCATCCAATCAGATTCCATCGGGCCCAGATGGTCGTTCCCATTTCACATTACATGTGTTAACACGGAAGGGAATAACATGTTTCAAAATTCGTCCACTTGTTGAAAAGAAGAATGATGTACAAATTAATGTCTTTACTTCTAGAGAAGCTGCAAATTCATTCCAATTCTCATAGACAAAACTTCAGTAGAGATATGAGATTTTTGATTGTATTTTTTTTTCAAGGCGACATATTACAATATGAGACATGTTTTCAAAAACTTTCTGAATACCATTATACCATTCAAATATATCAATTCACAGAAAACTTGAACACAGGTGTTAGAGGTTGTAATGACAGTGTTCAATTATTATGTGAATAATTAAATAATTTGAACATAAATGCTGAGATTCCATAACACTGAAGTCAATTGATCATTGTTTAATTGAATTTTAATTCATTGTTTCAAATGAGTTATTATGCACAAGAAATTATTTAAAAAATTCCAAAAATGTTTTATGATTCAAAGAGTATGTGTTAGTTTTTGTGCTACAATCACTTCTAAATTATTTCTATGGCAGTTTCACAAAAGTTTTATATATAAAAATATCTTTGGATGACGCAAAACATTAACACCCCTAACTAATCCCCTTCACTTATCTCAAACACATTCTGATGTCTTCATGGTCCAGCGCTGAACCGACGATGGGAGGTGTTCCATATCAGAGGGGATACTGTGGGAAATGGGACATGTGACGAATCCATTTGCGTGACAATTGTATCGAGAATTGCTCAGAGCTCCACCCAGCTAAGTGCTACCTGCACACAGAGAACGACCCAGTCAAACCATTAACCTGAGACGAAGTGTGAAATGGGCATTAAAATCTCTTCATCTGCTTCAATATCTTGACTTCTCTGTTCGGTATATGTACAATGTAGTCTGTATGGCAATGACTGCAAACTCACCACTTTGAATGACTAATACACGAGATCCGATAACTACAACTGGAACATTGACAACAGTGTGAGAGGATTGGAATCCCCTGAAACAACAGTAACAACCGGACCAACAACAATTGCAACAGAAACATCAACAGAGATGGAATATAACAAAGAGTTTGTCTCCCGAGCTGGGAAACAGACATCATCGGTATGGCGAGGAGTTAAATTTTCCGAGCAACATTCTGGCGATTGTGCAGTGTGTGTTATCGTACCAAGGGAACGATTTATGGAACCTCCCCTCAGCATGCCCTACGAAGACTGTTTTTGCTGTTGCTTCTAGAGCCGGTTGCTTCTGTTGCTGACTCTACAATCGTATGCGGGAAGTTGTTTGTCGAGTGAAAGCACAGAGACCAATAGCAATGTTGTACATTAATGTGGCTCCATACTGAGTGTTCACAGCGGTCTCTGCAGGATTTGGTTAATCATGCAATATGTATTTAGGGTCCAACGGGAGGTTTTTACTCCCATAGTGGCATCGGAGTAAACGAATTGTAATTTGTACAATTTTGCCAGGCATTGGCGGAACATCTGTAGGTTATAAAATTGAGTTCCACCATATCAAACAGAACTGAATAGTATGGTTGAGTACCAATCCTGAGCCTGACAAGTTCCCAGTGGATTTCCGTTTACTTAAAAGGGATTTAACTTTGCATAAAACAGCACGAAAGTACAAACCAATCTTCGTCATCAGAAATCGACTGGATGGTAGGTATGTTTTTCGAAGCACCAGTAGTGCTAGTCGAAGTAGTAGCATTGGAATTAGAATTCCAAATCGTGGGAAAGTAAAATATGGCAGCAGAAAATGATGTTTGCGTTCGATTCAAATTCATGCCACCATCGTGATGGTGCCTAGGTTAGGAAAAGTCATCTTCGACAGTATTCTGCTGTTTTGTATGCCATCAGAGAAGCTACCATTTGGATATCTAATGAGATTTGCCAATGGAGTGGAACGCCAAAGACCTTCCGGAAGTTTGGACAGTAGGAATTATTGTCGAAATTGAGCTTGTTGGTTTTGGGTAGTTGCCACTCGGGGTAAAAGTCGGAATCAACATAAATTTACTGGAGGACTGCTGCTTGGAATGTTGTTTAAGATGGAAGTCAAGTATAGCGGTACGAGGAATTCTTCGCAGTTCCTAGTCAATGTTATAAGTTATAAGAAACGTGAACAGTAATATCATGTCATTCCTATTCTCGTTTCTTTCGAGTTAAGATAGTTAGAGAGAAACTGATTCTAACTTTAGGATCTATGAAAGAGTGAAAAAAAACAAAATGTGTGCAAGGTTTCATCAATTTCACAATTTTACTGTTCCTTAGTAATGTTTTTGGGAAACTAGGAGAATTTAAAATAAACACTTCATTCAATCACTTTTTAGAAATAAAAAATAAAACGTTGAAACACTTTTTTCAAACTATCACTAGTATACGCGGGCAAATTCCTTAAAAGTGTTCAATATTTTATTTTTTATTTTTAAAAAGTGATCAAATGAAGTGTTAATTTTAAACTCTCGTTGTTTTCCAATGACAATCATTCTACTAATACGTTCAAAAAAATACTTAATAGTGTTAAAAAAAAAGTGAAAGTGAGTAATGTTTTGGCTGACTCTTGGCTCTTCATGCATTTCAACAGTGCTTGATTTGATACATTGTACGGTAAGTAAAAATATACTGTATATCCTGGAAAACCAACAAATTTTAAGTTATTTCCTCAAATAAGCAGTAAATTTTACTAATTTTACTCTGCTTACTAGCTCTGTTAAACGAAGCACTACATGCAATTTCCTAGGAATGAGCGGTCGGCCGAGTCGTTGAACTTTCTTTGTAGCCTAGCCGAATTCTTTGAAGTAATCCATAATAACAGGCTG
Organism: Aedes japonicus; assembly: GCA_034211315.2. Taxonomy (NCBI): domain Eukaryota; kingdom Metazoa; phylum Arthropoda; class Insecta; order Diptera; family Culicidae; genus Aedes; species Aedes japonicus. The sequence goes on along the minus strand of JASCZW010001828.1, from coordinate 64,907 downwards.
CCAAAGCAGCACACGGTTTTTTACAGAGTCAATTGTTCCTACCACGGCCTTGTTGATTAAAATGAGGAACTGTAGTGGTGACAGTATACAGTATCAGTGTCAAAGGATGCAAGGAGCAAGATTAGCTTGACGATTGTATCCAGAATTTTCTTGAGCTTAAGAGATTTCATGATTAAGATTGTTGAACTCTAAATGTTTCATGATCAATGAATACCAAATGTACGGACTCTTGGCAAAATGATCCACATAAGTTGCCACAAAAAGAGTCATACCGATTTCGTCCTATTGCCTGTTGTGATTCACGACAATAGTAAAAAAGTACATTCAAAACAATACATGAATATTGTGTTCGAAAAAAATGCCACACTTTCTTTTGTGTATAACTTTTCATTGCAATCAAAATATTGGAATTTTTTTGAGTAAAACTAATTTTAAGTATAATGTTTACAATTGCAAAATTCAGTCACAATCTGTCATGTGGTTATTGAGGTTCCAAGCAAGAAGTGCTTCGACAAAAAAATATGAGGGTGGTTATGGAAAATCCAGGTCGATCCCACAGGTAACTCGCGAAACAGTTGGGAATCTAGACCGTGTCCCGTATGGTAAAATTGTTCAAGGAGACCCAGACAACTCAGCAATGAGCTGGTGGTGGAAGAAAAGGGACGGTGACCGACCCCTTGATCGCAAGAAAGGTGAGAGGTTATTTCAATCCGAATCATTCGATTCAGTCAGTTCCGTCTAGTTCGTCCAGCAGACAATGAAACGGGCCGGATTTCATGTCTTCAAGGTGAGAAAGGTGCCTAATCGAACCGATAAATAGAATACGGTGGCCAGATTCCACGACAGGAAGCTTATAACGCGGTGCGATTATCTGGAAATGAAATGAAAATTTGTAAATACTAGATTTGTAGTGGAAAGTAGTGTAGATAGTAGATTATTTGTTCCCAATTAGATTTTCGTGTCCAATTGGATTTTTGTTTTGATTCGTGTTACTCATTGTGCATTTGTAGGGTTTCTTATTGTATAATGGGTGGAAGTTTTTTTTATAATAACGTTTGCATTAAAAAAAATGAACTTTTTTCGGGTGGTGATAAATTTACAGCTAAAACAGATAATTGCTTTTGATAAATTTCCCATGGAAGGTAATTAGTTAAGCTTACTCGCAAAAACATTCTTCGCTCTTGCGAGCGGCCTTCAGGCAGTTAACCGGAACATTTGCCATGGCGGACGAAAACATGCGTGTAGGTATGTTTTTGAGTTCTTTCTTCGTTTTATTTATATAAACCTCCTCAGTTTTCGCGATAAAATTGTTGGAGTATTTCTTACGTTTCATGTTGGCCCAGAAATTCTCGATGGGGTGCAGATGGGGGACGTTGGGTGGATTCGCCGACTTGGGTACCACATCAATATTCAGCCGATCCATCTCCTCCAACGATCGTTTAGAGTAGAGGGCCGACGCCTGATCCGGTCAGAAAACCGCGTCTTCGCCCTTGTGATATATCTTGATGAAAGAGGCAATTTCCGGAAGGCATTTCGTACTATCAATTTCCTCGTTCACGGCCAGCCCGGAGCAAAAGAAAAGCGGCTTAGACATTCTTCTTCTCGCTGATTGTCAGCCACAGCAGCAACTACTTGGGGAACTTCGTGTGTGACATGAACTTCACCTCGGAGCTCACTTCCTTCGTGAGGTAGTAGAATACGCAGTGCACTGCTAGTCTTTGCCATCCAGGGTGAGATAGGTCTCGTCGTCTATCACCACCACCACGTCGCGATTCGCCGGGAAAATCGAGTTGACCATCTTATTCAGCCGCTGCCGCTGCGTCATTATTCATGTATGTTCATGTTCGCCAGGTACTTTTCACTGTTTGGCCAGTTGAACCGATCTCCCGGCTAAGCGTACGCAGTGATGTAGCCACTGTTCTCTCGGATTTCCTCTTCAGTATCCTTTGAACTTCTTGTCGTTCAGGGTCGTCGGCCTTCCAGAACCGGGCTTTCTTTCGATGCTCTGATTGTTGTCTAATAGTGCCAAGATGTTGTATATGGCGGAACGGGCGTATCTGGCGTCCATAAAGTGCCGCATGATGTCCGTTTTCGATGCGGCGGGGTGCAGTTCTTTAAACGCGCACACTTCTGAACGGAGTTGCTTCACTGTATTTGCCATCATGGTTAGAGTTCTCATTTACTCATGCGCTATGGTTGATGCTGCGTGGGTAGTTTTGTCAGTGCGGGTGAAGGTAAACCCATGAAAAATCGGCAATTTTTGTCCGTTGTTTGAATGCAAACGTAACGCTAGGATGCAAGTTTGATTTTATGGGAGGCTTCATATGCGAAAGAGATGGAAATCAAATGAACACCTCAATACAATACAATGGCTAAGCCGAACATCATTTCTCGCGTCCGTTTATTGTACGGGCTGGATTAATACTCCTCATTCGGCGATCTGGGACGCTGAACGGAGACGATTTGAGCGATTCGGTCTACGTCGTTTGCAAGAACGCCAGACTCGTGCGCCCTGCAAAAGCCTGCCTATTTTAGGTAGCTAAACGGAGGAGAGTGAAGTTCACCCGAAAAACTAGCGAAGTTACTCCGACGGTCGCCAATAATCCGTCGTGATTCCACCCTACGTTACAACCCAACCCCAGTGGAACGGATATCAAGAGCGCGGTTTCAGTGATCCGTTGTCAAGAGTCGGACTCTGAACCAGACCTTACCCAAAATATAGTAGTCTTCCTTAACCCCGCTCGGTCATAGCGGAAAGGTACGCGAAGCCGGGTCGCTTGGGAAAGGGGGCTCCTATATTGAAGGAGACGGCCTATTCCGGACGCTCTCAATAAATTTCAAATCGGAATATTTCCGTCCAGCCACCACTCTCTCCACAACTCTTGTTTCGGACATATTGGCACGGGTCTCGGTACACCACGGCACGCCATTTGTGTGGTCAAGCGTCGCCATTCCGACCGTCGCCATTTTTGAACCACCACCATCGCCAGAAAGTATCATCGCTTTGTTCCGTCGCCATCACTGCTTCGTTTTGCCGCCGTCATCACCATCATCAGTAAAACATGTGCAGGTATGTCTGTGCAAAGTTTTCATGGCCATGATTAGTGAAATAGTTTGTAGATTTAAAGCAAGTACTGTCCAACACGAGTGAAGCTTCTAAATATGGTAGGGAATGGATTAAGCACCCCAAGACCCTATTCCAAGCACGGGGTAAACGTTAACCTACAACGCTCATTTTTCGCAGTATGGTGTTCCATGTAGTGAAGCACCATACTGCGAAAATTGAGCGTTGTAGGCTAACGTTTACCCCGTGCTTGAAATAGGGTCTTGAGGTGCTTAAGCCGTTCCCTACCCTAGATGTTAAGTTTAGTTTAGTTTCCGTTTTTGTTTACGTTTCGTCCTTTAGCTGGCTTATTCTTCATTTTTTATATAGCGTTCGTCCGTTCAAATCAAGCACACCCGTGTGAAAAAAGGTTTGTTGTTGTTCTGGGCTTTAAAGTCTACAGGGGCTACGGAATTCATACGACTCATCGTTAAGTTCAACGGCAAAGGAATAGTGCTTAAACCACCGCGTTTATCTGAAATTCAGCTCCCTTCCACCGCACTGTTACATTGGCGCCTAACGTCAAAACTGTTATACTCTTTGGAAACTCATTCCATTTGAATTAACACGTCCTGCATAGTATTTAGAGATAACTTGATTGTAAATACACACAGAACAGGCATTGATGTCTATATACCTTTTCTTGAAAAACGTGAACAAATGAACAGTTTTTGAAGAAGTTTACATCTGTAGATGAAATCAATTCGTTTTTTTGCATAACTGGTTGAATTGCTTTTTAATAAATTATCTTATTGATAAATCGACCAGCTCAAACCTTTGTAGGGGTAAGTGGCGGGACCATCATCATCATCATCATCATCATCATCATCATCATCATCAGAAAGACATAGGAGATGTAATCGATGAAACCGAAGGAGAGTATGAAAAGAAACAGAAGGAGAGTAACAATAGTGATTGTTGGTTCTGGCAGCACGGACTGAGAGTATGTCTCCACATCCTTGAAACTGGTGCTAACGGTCGCGCTTTAGAACTACTTTTCTTGCCCCTGGCAACCAGTTGTGCGATTTGCACGGAAGAAAATTAAATTGTCCCAAAAGTTTTATCAAGCGAACGTTATAATTCTTTTTGTGAGAACCATTTTCTGAGAACATCATTGTGCCGTTGGTTAAAGTTTTTCTGCTTACATGTAACTGCTTATTTCCTGGTGCTGCCCAGAGCTGATCCCTTGGTGCCCCTGGTCGAAAAAGAAAAAAATCACAACGTAGGGTAATCGCGCCAACATAATTTGGTGCCGTGACCATGATATTGGTCGTACCGCGTGGTTAGCTATCTGGTGAGCGCTGCCATCTTGGATGCTGGCTCATTTATCGAACTTTCTGAAGATCTGGCTGCTGTTGCTGCTTGTATGAATACAAGGCTCGAATTCTCGAGCGGAAGGTAAAGACCTGTCCACTTCGATTTTGCTGCCTCCACAGATACGCTTTAGATCTTTTTCTCTCACCGTGCATGCATCGATTGGTCCTGGACCACACCATCCACCGTTGATCCTGAATGTGGCGTCGAAGCTGGTCTCCGAGCGCCATTTAGCCATTGACGTCCGAGCACAATCGGGCCATTGTTCGCTGTGGCGTCCCTAGCCGTGATGAATACCGTATCCTATAGCTTCCTACTGTGGCATGCAATGTCCTACTGGACAATTTCCTGACCGGACCGTATTCTACCCGACAATTTCCTGAAGATTCCGTGGCTGAGATATCGCGTGTTAGAAGGTTACTGCTGTGGCGTCCCTAGCCTCGCACCGCACCCAGCTTGGCTACTGCCGAGTGAGTACTGCTGCTGTGTCTGCTGATCGACCAACTTGATAATCCGCAGAGGACCACCAAGCGTCTTTTCGGTCGTTTCTCCGATTCTGGTACCTTTTTTCTTATCAGTACGGACGATACTGCATCGAGTTCCTGTTGGCTGCATATAATACAAGGCACATTTTGCCTTGTAACAGGTGAGCACCGTTTCAAGTAATTTATCGCACCGTGCGTGGGTCTACTCTTGGTCCTTTTAAACAGGCACTGGTTACCTGCACATCCGTGTTTCCTAATCATCGCAACACCGCAAAGCGGCATGAAGGTTCTACAGGTTGAACAGCTGCTGGCACGAAAGGACACGCTGCTCGCTTCGTTGCGTCGGACAGAGGATTTTAACGCCAACTACAATTCCGATCGCGATCAGGCGCAAGTACCGCTAAGGTTGGACTACATCAACGGAATGTGGGGTCAGTTCGAGATGGTTCAATCACAGCTGGAGGATGGCGAAACTACAGAGCAAGGTAGGGCAGGGCATGCGACATTTCGAGCTGAGCTAGAACTCTCTCAGGCTTCCTCCACTCTTTCTGGGATCAAGTTGCCAACGATTTCGCTCCCTGAATTTAATGGGGACTATATGCAATGGCTCGCTTTTCACGACACGTTCTTGGCACTTATACATTCCAACCCGGACGTGCCGGATATTCAAAAATTTCACTATTTACGGGCTGCATTCAAGGGGGAAGCTGCTCAGTTGATCGAATATATTGGCATTAGTTCCGCAAACTACAGTTTGGCGTGGCATACGTTGAAAACCCGATACTCCAACGACTACTTACTCAAGAAGTGCCATCTACAGGCACTTTTCGACATCCCCAGCATGAAAAAGGAGTCGGTTGCTTCACTACACGGTTTGGTCGACGAGTTCGAGTGGCATACGAAGATTCTGCACCAACTGTGAGAGCCGACTGACACTTGGAGCACCATTTTGGAGCATCTGCTGTGCACTCGTCTGCACAATGACACTGTGAAGGCGTGGGAGGACCATGCGTCGACTGTGGCGGACCCGGACTACGCCTGTCTCATCGACTTTCTAAAGCGGCGTACGAGAGTATTGGAATCCATTTCCGTGAACCACCACGCATCGGAAGCTACACACACTTCTGGGGCATCATCCGCAGAGGAAGAACCATCACCATTCACATTTCCGGTTTTCATCGTGCGGAACGACTACCAGTTCCGTGGAGAAATGCTGTGCTTGCGGTCAGCCGCATTTAGTGCTGAAGTGCCAGAAATTCTACCAACTTTCACAGAATGAACGCCAGCAGCTTGTGAGTTCAAAGCGTCTTTGCCACAATTGCCTTAAGGGTAATCATTTCGCCCGCAACTGTCCATCTAGTTTCAACTGTCGGAAGTGTAACCGACGTCATCACACGCTGCTCCACCCTGAACCGTCCGAAAGTACGAGAGGCTCCATCCATCAGAGTTCCACTTCCCGTCCATTGGCACCTGTTGCCTCCCCGACGTCGAACACCTCCTCTACGATAGCCTCGCCAACGCAGTCCATGGTTGCTGCTTCGGAACCGTTGAAATTAGCACTGCTTTGCAAGGTCCCCGGGAAAATGTCTTCCTGCTTACCGTCATCGTGAAAATCGTCGACGACAGCGGCGTGAAAGCATCATTAGAATAAGCTAAAATTTGTAAGAACGTATAAGCAAAAGTTAGTCCGTAAGAGAAAAGAAAAATATTGTTGTTTGTTTACATTTGAATGTTGAACATGACTGTTCAAGGTGGCGGGTATGTTGGTTCTGGCAGCACGGACTGAGAGTATGTCTCCACATCCTCGAAACTGGTGCTAACGGTCGCGCTTTAGAACTACTTTTCTTGCCCTTCTGGTAACCCCGTATTGCTCAGCTGCTTTCGCGCGAAAGTACCCGACCTACCAATCAATCATCGTCATCATCGTCAGTCGTTACCAGTTGTGCGATTTGCACGGAAGAAAATTAAATTGTCCCAAAAGTTTTATCAAGCGAACGTTATAATTCTTTTTGTGAGAACCATTTTTTGAGAACATCATTGTGCCATTGGTTAAAGTTTATCTGTTTATGTGTAACTGCTTATTTCCTGGTGCTGCCCAGAGCTGATCCCTTGGTGCCCCTGGTCGAAGAAGAAAAAAAATCACAACGTAGGGTTATCGCGCCAACAGTGATGTATCGGAATTAGTCTCGGAAGTGAATAAGGGAGAAAAAAGCGAGAAAACATTACTAGAGTTTTCAAAGGGACAATTCCTTAGGTGAAAGTTGATAGAACGGTAGATAGCTCAAGACGTTGTACAGAAGAGGATTTGGAAGAGTTTTACCAAAGTCGTGATTGGAAGTATAGTAGGAGAATGGGGAAAAGGTAAAATATTTCTAAAACAAATAAAGAAGAGAAAAGATATAGCAACATCAGAGATAAAGGAAAACATGGATATATCAGCAGAAATAAGATAAATGAAGAGAAGAACAAGGATAAAAGGCTTGGAGCATTTGATCGAGGTTAATCACAAAATTGATGCAAACGACCCCAGCTTGATAAGATTGAATCAGCCAACAAGAGGAGATATTCATGATCTAGAAGCAGATGATTTGTATAGTGATCACTCAAAAGAGGAGGATGAGAGGCAAAGTATCATAGGGTACTTTAGCAACAAATTGACCAGCACTCAGAGAAAATATTCAGTAACTGAGAAAGGTGTTCTGCCGACAGCAGAGACTTCAGGCATTGTGTAGAGGGGACTAAATTCAGAGCGATAACTGATGCATAACATGGTTGTTCTCAATATAGGCAGCAAACGCTAACTCACTTCTTCTACGATGGGAACTAAAGTGCAATCCTACGATTTCGTATTGCAGAAGAGGAAAAAAAAGAAAAATGTGCTAGCTGATTGCCTTTCAAGAATAGAAACAATCGATTCAGTTAGTTGCAATTATTCAGAGCTAAAGAAGAACATCAAAGAGCAATAAAAATTAGTAGTTGTGGAACTGCATTTAGAACACTAATTTTAAAGCAAGCAATAAGCTAATTGTGAAAACAATAAACTTCAAACGCTAACAAGGGAAGAGATGATAATGGATATGTGAAGAATATTAACACCTCCAGAATTAGAAAGCAGTTATTCTTGAAACAAGCATGTGTATAATTAAGGTAAATGTTAACCTATCAAGTTGAATAATGCACCCTTTATCTTTTTCCGTTCTTTTTTATCATCCATCATCTAAAAATAGTCACTTTTTGTGTTTAACAGTTGAACAGTTGAACATAGCGAAGGCTTCCTCATTATCTGACGGGGTATTAGCTACGATAGTGTCGGAGAACTGGTCAAAATTAACGGAATAATGCGAAAGAACATTGTCACAATATTATTCAACAAAGGGTCATTCCAAGATTGGCTTAAAAACATGGATTGAACAACTAAATCCCCTGAAGCCAGCCCGATATGGGTTAAGCTCAACAGTCTAAAAGTAGCTTGGGACAAGCTAGTAACTGAAACAATTAAAAAATTGGCATAATGGCATCCATGAACTAGCACTGCTATCATCAAAACACGAGGGCACATGATTGCCGATGATTTCCTACTTTCGCACGGTAATATAATTAGACATCAGAATATATGAAACCAGATTGGAGGAACTGTTCAGTAACAAATTTACTACGATCAGGATGTGTCATCAAATTAGGGAAAAATTGTGAATTCATATTAACTTTAACAAAAATTCCTGTAATTTTCATCCGGCTTTCGTTCGGCATTCGTTGAAACCCCTTCACGTCCGATATAAATTATTCCCAAAAGACGAACTCAGTCTAGACTCGCTGTCGGCACAGAAAATTCTCACACAATCCATCGGACATACCTACAGTTCTGCCCCCCTATTCGAACATGGCCTGATACCGGAAACCACCATCCAAAGTATAAACTGCAATATCTTCTTCGGATGCACTCAGTGCGCGAACCAGTCTTTTGTGGTAAATTTGTCTAGACGTGTACTTACTTCCAGTTGCAAATCTTCCAGTTTTCGTTGCTTTACGAAGAGGAAAAACGAGCAGCATCAACAGCAGAACCACATTCCCTAACATAGCGTAATAGAATTCGTCGTCCGCGTTGAAAGCCGTTCGTTTTACAACCCATTCCTTCCGACCAACTGGCTTCGAATATTCGAGGATTGAAAAAAACATACTACTGGACGGCAAGAAAGTTCCTGAGAGGATTTTCCCAGCTCGGGTGTGTTGAGCTACAGGGTGCGGAATAATAGCAAGTTAATAATAAACAAATGAAGAAATTTGCAAGTCATGAAAAGATAGAATACATATCTGATATATTTAAAGTTAAGGTGAAAGTGAAAGTGAATTAAGGATGATGAAAATTAAAGGGAAGAACAAGAGGATAGACAACGAAGCAACGAAATACAGCAAATGCATTATTCTAAACTTAGATAATCAGGATGTTGAATAGAGTAAAATGAAGATTGATTACCGAAATATCTCATGATAAAAAAAAAAAAAGCCGTTTGATGCGACTACGAACAATCCTTAAATGAAAAAATTTAAACTGTAAAACAATATTACCATCATGTTTGTGAGGCCACAATATGACACGATTTTGTTCTTATTTACAAACGATTGGAATAACGATATTACCAGGTTAGTGATAAATACACGTCTTGTTTATGACAATATAATGGGCAATGATGAATAAAAAATTTAAAAAATTGATGTCAACGCAAAAATCGGTCATTTTGATTTTGAAATGTTTGCATATTTAAATGCACTTTTAGTTCCGTCTGGAATATCATTCCAACGGATTAGAGAGAAGCGTGTAACATTCCCTTCCAATAAACCAAGCCCCAAAGTGACACGGGTAAGCAACGATCATATTGAATCTGCAGAAATGCAGCAAATATTTTTCTTCCACCCTGTGTGTACCCAGTGTTTTCAATCCTGAGAATATCCAAATTAGGGTGGTTAAACAGTCGAATATCAAAATGTATGCCCTTTTATTGCACCAACTGTTTTCATAATAAATTCAATGTTTGTCAATATTTGGCACTCCTAAACCACATCCAATCAAGAACCAACCCGTTTCATTACATGGTTTTCAACGCATGATTTTTTGCTTCGAATTTATTACTTGATTCAGATCAGAGAAACCCTATGCAGAAAATTCCGCAGCCCAGTGGCAAAGAAAACAAGCAACTTTGAAGCATCCTGTTACATTCATCCTCCTTGGAGAATGTTATTTCTTGGTTGTACAATCTTACGCATCTTTCGTAAGGGAAAGGGAAAAAAAACAAGAAAACGCTGGCAAAAAATGCATCCAACCGGAGGCGCATATTCTTATAGCAAGGGTAACTGCTTGGAAAATTGAAGAGTTTTGCAAAGAAACACTTCAAAAACATTGTTGAATAACAGTTTCCCACAGGAAAAAATAAATTGATAATCAACACTTAGGAAGCACATGCCATGCCCATAAAAGGGTCAGTATATACTGATCCTGATTGTATACTCGACGTACCATCAACGCACTGCAAGAAAATCTGTTATCAAATTCAGAAACAAATTCAATCAAATAATCAAATAATGGAAAAGATTGACAGTCAAATGTGAGAGGAACAGATTTTTGAATTTATTTCTTGTTTCTTGCATCTCCATATGCGAGATTCATGCGAACGAACGGGCAATTTACTGAAGCTTTGCCCGGATACTTTAGTGGAAAAGCAGGCTACTTCGTTCGCAGCAAAAATAAACAAAATTGAAACGTGGACAGTTAATATTGGGGAGTTACCGTTTAAGTGTATGTAAATTCGGACCATTTCTTGATTTGAATATTTGAATATCGGAAAGTAAAAGTGGGCTGTTTAGCCAACCGCGATTCGAGAGATTAAGTAACTACAGACATACAGTGATTCAATTTCATATTCGTACACTAGTAGCGAATTTAAACAACTCTCTCTCATTCATGTTTTCAATATTATTATTTCGAGGTTATGCGTCTATGTAATAGTGTGGTCTTTACCATTCATCAGTACTAGTTCATAACTGTCAAATTGTCTTTAATGTGCGGATGCGCGTTGATTTATCTTGTAAACACTGAAAATATACACAAAACCGTATTCGTACAGCCGTGGTTTTCGGTAAAGTGCTCCAATTTATCAGCGGTTTTCATTGTTGGTTGACCTTTGTTAGGTAAATACATGCTGTAAGTACGGAATGGAGCTGATTTACGTAGTGATTTTCGTTATGTTTGTAGTTTACGGCCACAATGGCGAGGAAAGGCAAACATACCGCTATTGTAGAGCGAGAGCTCGTCATCACGCACCACAAAGACGGAAAATCCCTCCAAGAAATATCAAACTTGGTGAAAAGACCAAGATCAACCGTCCAGTACATCATAAAACGGTTTTTAGAGGAGAAAAGGATCGTCGATGCACCAAGGAATGTGAACAGAAAAAAACTGACACCGCAAGATGAACGCTTTGTGATGAGAAAAATTATAGAAAATCCGAAATCTTCTGCTGTCGACATCACGAAAGAACTTAATCAGCAAAATAAAGTGAAGGTTTGCCCGGAAACAGTCCGTAATGTGCTAAGAAGGAACAACTTTAATGCAAGGGTGCCTAGGAAGAAACCGTTCATCAGCCAGAAAAATAAAAAACTTCGATTTGACTTTGCTAAACAGCACGAGAACACCCCAACATCTTATTGGGAAGATGTTGTATTCGTAGCTGAGTCGAAATTCTACATATTTGGCTCAGATGGTCGAAGGTTCGTTTGGCGGAAGCCGAATGATGAGCTGAATCTAAAAGCAACGGTTAAACATGGTGGAGGTGGGGTGATGGTATGGGGGTGTATGTCTGCTAAAGGTGTAGGCAATTTGGTTTTATCGATGGTATTATGGATCAAAATGTTTACTTGAACATTTTGAAGCTGAATTTGAAACAAAGTGCCTGTAAAATGGGATTAGATCAAGGGTACAAGTTTTACCAAGACAATGACCCAAAACACAAAGCACTTAAAGTTCGTACGTGGTTACTTTACAATTGCTCAAAAGTTATCGATATTCCACCCCAATCTCCTGACATCAATCCCATTGAAAATCTATGGGAATATTTGGATAAAAAAGTGAGAAACCATCATATTTCGAACAAAAATGATCTTAAGTCATAACTTGATGGAAGAATGGACAAACATTCCTCCCGAATACACCAAAGAACTCGTTGACAGCATCCCAAAACGGTTAAAAGCTGTTATAACGAGCAAGGGTTACCATACAAAGTATTAAATCTCAAAATTGATTACAATCTCCTAAGTCGCGTAAATATTAATAATACTGTGCGAATTTGAATTTGCCCGAATTTTGGCATATGTTTCAAACTTTAATCGTTTTAAGTGGAATGATAGTTATTTTTTCAAAAACGAATTATATATATTAAAACTCACATTTCATACTTTAAATATATGTAAATAAAGTTTCATAAAATCTACTCGTTTTCCTTCATATCTAAAAAGAAATGATTGGGGTAGTGGTGTACGAATTCGGATTTGAATCACTGTAGAGTATGCGTCCCTTGACTCAGCTGAATAAGCAGTGGTCGATCAAATATTTAATTCGGGGGGCAACCCCGGCGTAGATATTAACATCCATACCTCTCACGCCAAAGTCAGGAATAAAAAAAAATGATTATAGCTCATAAAGTAATTGAGCTTAAAAAGATTTTCAACTAGCTGTACGTTTGCTAATATGAAGTTAGCAGGCCGTTTTCTGTTCTGAACTACGAAAAGTTATATACGTTACTTTTTAAAGACTGATGGGGATTTAAGGTCAGCCTTCAAGCACTATATTGGGTCTATACGGGGATGCAACTACGTCTTACCTTTAAGTTTATCGTTAAAAACAGTTTTCGTAACGTTCATTTTTGTAATTTTCTCAAGTGTTTTTGATACAACAGTTTTGGAAAAGCAGTAACTGAGAAATCGTTCGTTTTACAGAAAAGTTGTCTGATAAGAAATGGCAGGGAATCAAAATGTCCATGAAAATAAATAAACACTGAGAAAAAAAGATGTTTACATGAAAAAATCATAATAAAAACTAAATATTCAAATAAAGCGTTTATAATTGGTTGTGATGCATATGCTCATCACACCAAATGGGCTAGTACGGGCATCAACAAGAGAGGTGAGTACCTTTTAGAGTATATTTCCAACAATGAGATAGACATATGTAACAGAGGAGATGCACCTACTGTTGTAAATGCAATTAGACAAGAAGTTCTTGATTTGACATTGTGTAGTCCGATTATCTCTGACAAAATCAAAAAATGGCATGTATCTGATGAAGTATCTTTGTCTGATCACATGCAAATATTATTTGAATATAGAGCTGATCAACAACTCATACAAACTATAATGGATTCTAGAAAGACAAACTGGGAGCTCTACAATTCAGAGTTAACAACGAACGTAAATACGCTAATAGTTAGCACAAATTCTGGAAAAGAACTAGAAGAAAGTTCTAAACAACTTTCAAATATGATCCAAGATGCGTTTAACAAAAGTTGCGTTGCTAAGGAACGCGCTACTAATAGGGATGTACCATGGTGGAACAACAAGTTACAAAAACTTCGTAAAAAAAACCCGGAAAATGTTTAACAGGGCTAAAAAAACACAACAGTGGGGTCCATATAAGCAATCCCTCACGGATTACAATAAGGAAATACGGAGATCAAAGAGGATACATTGAAGGCATACATGTGAAAACATTGAAAATACTCCAGCAGCTGCCAGGTGAATGTGAAAACTCTCCATAAATCGAAGATTTCGAACAATGGATGTTGAACAACTTGATTGAAATATTTTACGAGCAATAGATTTCCACACCTCTTAGTGTGCGATATAGAAACCATAGTTAAACTCATAGTTAAACCCTTAGTTAAACTCTAGTAAAAAAATATTAAAATTGGAAACTCATGATTTCATATAAAAAAACAACTATCTTCATTTCTTAGCGATAAAAAAGCAGCATTGCAAGGAAACGACGTTATCATAATATGTGATTTTTCTAAAAATTATTCTTTTGTTCTTCAGTATGAAGTTCAAAGCTATCATTTAACAAAGATTTAGCCACAACTCACCCTCTTTTTATATATTTAAAAAAAAAATCAGAGTTTGTTTTTCATGGACATGATTCGCAACCATTTTTTATCATCCTAAAACTGATGTATCAAAAACACATAATCCCTTGATAAAAGTTACTCCTGAGTCCAAACACTATATCCTTACGTCAAAATACGTATTCTGTGAAACTGAATATGTTTTTTAATTTCGTCCAAATTCAAGCGGCTCGGGATAAATTTTGTCATTTTAAGGTCAGTTTTGCCTAGCACTCCTTTATAATTGTTTGCACATATAATCCATCGGCCATTTAGCTATCAAAACATTATAATTGCTACTATATAGATTCGACTGCGTATGTTGTGGCTTGAATGAGTCATTTGGAAAATACTCAATACTGATTCATCTCCATAGGATCTTGCAACCAAACAAATTTACAATGTGATAAAACCATTATGCCATAGGAAGGAACACAGCAAAATACCTAAAATAAGGAACTACGGCTTTCGTGTAAAATAATTATTTATGTGTTAATGTGAGCGATTGTTTTTAACTAAAAAAAGACAAAAAAACTGTTGATCCGACGTTCTAGAAATGCACTTACTGAGGTTGTCAGCGTCGGTGGTGTAGTGGTAAACATGACTGCTACTTGGCACCCCAGTGGGTTCAATCCCAGTCAACGTCGATGGTTTTTCTGAGGCGAAAAAATCTGGTCACGTCTTCCTTCGGAAAGGAAGTAAAGCCGTTGGTCCCGGCTCATAGTCATGAATCGATAGGTAGGGTCCAAGTGGCGGAGTCGTCTCCCTGGCGTCGGTAATTGTCACCATGTGAGGAAATAGGCCGACGAAAAATAAATAAATAAGTAAAAAAAAAAGATCCTGGGTTGTAAAGTGTGAACCCATAAACAATACTCCGGAAGTCGCAAGACTTCAGAGGGCTCAAACGTTTGAACTTGGAAATTTGAAAAATGAAAGTGGATTTATTAGAAAAACTCCTTAGGCAACGTTTAAAGATTACTGAAACCCACTTTCCTGGATCAGTTTATTTTCGGATCTTTTCAACCCTACAAAGCTACAGGACCAGATGAAATATTTCCAGCAATGCTTCAAAATGGCGAAGCAGTGTTGATATCGCCATGAATTGAGATTTTTAAGGCAAGTTTGGGACTCAATCATATTCCATCTTCATGGACATTAGTAAAACTTATCTTTATACCTAAAATAGAAAAGCGAGGTAAGGTGCCTCCTAAATCATACAGGCTCATAAATCTTTCATTAGTGCGGTTAAAGACTAAAGAAAAAATGTTGAATGATTATTTCAATTCAAATAACATGATTAAGAATCTACTATCAGAGTTTCAGTTTGCTTACCAGCTAGGTAAGTCAACAGTTACGGTGCTCCATACTATGGTTTCCAAGGTAGAAAAACCTCTATCGATGAAAGAAATAGAATTTTGTTCTTTCTTAAATATTGAAGCAGCTTTCGGCAACGCGTCCTATTACCCTATGGCTCGTGTCATGAAGAAGAGGAACTTTGACATCAGCATAATCAGTTCACACCATGCTTGCAAAAAGAGAAATCACTTCAGAGCTGAGAAGTTCGTCTATTACAGTACGGGCAACTCTCAACAATAATGTGGTCCTTAGCTCTAAACGATCTTCTAAGAAGCTTAGACGAAAAAGGTTTCGAGGTTGTTGGCTTGGCAGACGATATAGTCATCATACACCCAAAAGTTGAAAGTGTAGCAAAAAATGCAATTGCAGTTTTTGCAATCATATCTTGAGAAATCCGCATGATTCTGAAAAGGCAATTTTGCCCATGATGATCCACAAAGCTTTTTATGGTATAAACAAAGCCATGCAAGTGTGTATAAGCGGTTATCGCTGTGTGCTTAGTGCCTCGACAGCAACCATTGGGTTTTTGTTCAACCGTCAACAACTTCTCAATATGGGTGAGAAAATGGCACAGAACGCCACTACGCCATTTGCCACTGTATTCCGCTGTCAAGTGTTCTATTTTTATTTGCACTCGTCATCACCCTCCTATCGCCCTCTCATCAAGTCAATAAACGAAGCCATGTAAGTGTGTGCGACCGACATTTCTCGATTACTTTTTCAAACAGACGTATCTGATTTTGTAAACAAAGAGGGGAAGTAAGATTCAAACGTAAATTTCTCAAAACTCTCAGCAAACCCATGGAAAGTAGCATCACCATAATGTTAGAGAAATGTTCTTCCTTGTGTTGTTGACCTTAGTTTGCATGAATGTGCTAAGGGTTTCGACAATTTATCGTTTGAATCTTACTTCCCCTCTTTGTTTACAAAATCAGATACGTCTGTTTGAAAAAGTACTCGAGATTTGCTTCATTGTTGTAACGTTGTGTGCCTCGACAACCGAAGCAACTGTAGGGCTTTTATTTAGTTCACCTAAAGTTGTTGTGGTGACTGGATGGTTACAATCAAGAGCCGTCATACCGACGGTCGCGGTTCGATTCTCAGTGGCGGATCGTAATCTTTTTTTTTGTGAGCCATTGAATTTACTACTACTAATCAACTGTACAACCTCACGCACACATTGAATTTTTCTAATCGAATTGATGTTTTGCTTTTTTGCCCACGACCAATGCTGCATTTTTTCTCCAAGTTGCGATCCATTACGAGAAATGAAACCAAATCATACGAAACTGCATTACAATCTTGCTTTTTTATTTTGGGTGTAGTGAGGGGAAATTTACCTGTATTTACCTTACCAATCAGACCAAGACCGGTGTGGCCTCTGCTGTACACACCTCACTGTTTACGAAGGGTCGCCTTCAACTTGATCGATCCACCTTGCTCGTTGTGCGCCCCTTATTCTTGTGCCATTCGTTTCGTTTTTGAGAATCATTTTAACTGGGCTCTTCGAAACTCACACTTTAATGCAATGTTAAATACCAAACACGACAATCCATCATCTTGCCGTAACTCTCTCCGAGATTCGAAGGGACTCCCTGATACTCTGATTCGAAGTGTCCCTAATACTCTGACGATACACATCACTCGATCCATCGTTGCTCTGACGTTGTATTCAGGAGGGCCTTAGCACAAATCCATCAAAAGTAGTAATTGTACCTTCACCAGGAAAAGGAAGTTGAATCTAAAAACTTTTCAGCTAGGGGATTGGAAA
Organism: Aedes japonicus; assembly: GCA_034211315.2. Lineage (NCBI taxonomy): Eukaryota > Metazoa > Arthropoda > Insecta > Diptera > Culicidae > Aedes > Aedes japonicus. The sequence continues at coordinate 47,732 of JASCZW010001828.1, read as the reverse complement.
TTCACCTTAGTGAACAGGTAAAATGCCTAGTAATGCCAAACTGAACTGGAATTCTCATACTGAGAGTGTTTTGATCGGGAAGGCAGCCAGTGCTTCCTGGATATGCTCAAAAACATTGAGCAGAAAATGGGGTTTAAGGCCAAAAATGATAATGAGGATTTAAACATCCATAATTCGTCCACTAGCTTTGCTTTGCTTGTGTGGTGGCCAAAAACTAAAGCGACTACTGCACATAAAAATCTGACGTACACCAACGACTAATATCCATTGCTATAACGGGAGCGATGCGCAGCACTCCATCAATATCGATGCCATTCTAAATCTGCTACCTTTGCAAAAAAAAACGTGCAATTAGAAGCGGAAAAGATTATGCTAAGACTCAAACGGTTGAAAACTTTCAAATCTGAAGACTTAGGTGGTCACTTGAGTATATCGCAAAACTTTTAAAGTGGGCCAGTGATGTATATGAATGGAGACTGGATGAAACCTGTGAAAAACTTTGACATCCCTTACAACATATGTGAGACGTCACCTAAATCTTGGGAAGTCAGAGCTCTTACTGTTCAAATTTTTTAAGCTCCATTTTTTTGATTACAGGTTAGATAACTTAGAAATGGGACACTTTCAAATTCCTGTACTTCTTATACTTTTCTTTCAATAGATTTTTTTTCCGATAATGACACAAAGGTAAAATTATTTTACTTAATAAAAATAACTGAAACAACTCATTAATCTTTATTTCGAAGAAATTCTCACACTTTTCTGTTGATGCCGCTTATCAGCCGACACCTACTTCAGTCATTCCACCAAATCTGCATCTAGCCAATGTCTCTGGTGATTGCTTCCTTCATCTTCAATTTCCGCCCATTATCGCCCAATGCTTCTTCCAATAATCTTTTGGGTGGACCTGGGTGGACAGTTTTGTGGATTCAGCTCTTTTGGGTTGAACAGGATCCCATTATCGTTTTATCATTGTAGCACGTCTTTGCTGTAATGCTGCTTCAGCTGGCTAAATCTGACCAAAACGTAACTGAACCATCATGGGACTTAACGAATCCGATTGTTGAGCCACGCCTTCTTGTACACATCCGAATTGTTTTATCCGCCACGAAAACTCAAGTGTTATTGCCACAGGAGCAGATACCTTACCAGATTATAATTTTTTTTTTCACAAACTTGTCTACGAATGAACTTGAATCTGCCAACAACCTTGCCGCAAGCAGTAACCTTGTAGAACTTGTGCCCCGCGAGTTGTTTGAAATCTGCTTTAGCATATGTTTAATCATCGTTCAAGAGATATCCTTCGAATTCCGTCAGAACTTGTTCGTACAACATACGGGTCTGAGCTCTGGCCACTGTTGTTGTTTGAGGCTACGGTTGGTTGTTTACTTGCTCTGCAGAATGTATAACCTTCTCGGAGACGGATTTGCCGCACAGTACAACGGTCGGCATTCAGTTTTTTAGCCAAATTATAATCGGAGATGTTGGGATAAGCCTTGATTATTCGAATGACCTTCAACTGCAGTTGATGATCAACGGTTCCACTCCGACGCCTGATTTGCAATTTGTGGGTAGTTGTTAAAGTTTTCTTATACTTTTTAATCACTCGTGCCTCAGCTGGGTTTTACAGATACAGTGACCGATGAAAAAAAGGTCAATGTACATATCAGGATCATTCTATTTACATGTGATCAGTTTATTTTGGACCCATTTGACAAAATTCACACATACAAACTAATTAATTTCAATTTACCGCTCGTTAATTTCAATTTATGGCTGACGGAATACTTAGTTATCTTCTGTAGTATTCTTCTAAATAGTTTTTCGTGTAGAACCCACTGGTAGTTATGGAAACGGAACGTGATGTGTTCCAATCCAAGTTTGAGCTGTTCAACGAGAAATGGCGGCAAAGAGTATGGTGCAGAAGTGATGAAGGACTGCAGGATAGGCATCTCCAGCCAACCATGCAACACGGTGGGGGTAATATTATGGTCTGGAGCTGCTTTTCGTGCTTCGGGGTAGATAAGCTGGCCCTAATCAATGGGATCATGACAGTAGTATGCTATATTGATATTCTGTGCGAAAATCTGGAGGATTAATTGCTGAAAACGGGATTGAAAGGCAACTACACCTTTTAGCAAGATAATGATCCCAAGACATACAATGCACATATGAATAGCTATGATTACACACTGCTCCGTAGAATATCTGTCGCATGCAAATACCCTTATGCAATGGCCTGCCACAGAGCCGCTTGACTTCGTAATACCAAATTCGATTTTAGAACTACGTTTGTCGGTTAGTTGTAACTAGACATGATTAATGACACTGTATGTAATGAAAATTACCTGACGTAACTCAAACAACCAAATGCATATCATTGACGTTGACATAAAATGAATATATATGCTTTAAATGCTATGACTTATGGTTGTCTAGCAACATTAACAGCTATCATCACATCGGACCCTTAGTGCTAGCTCAATTCGACAAACGAGAATCTTTTGCTATTATCGATCATAAACTGACAAAATCCGACGTAACCAATAGCGGCTATCATGCGTCATAGATTTCAAATCTGTGACGCACATCACAGTTTCATAGCCTACACTTCTACTCTTCCTCTTCGGAATGACTGTGGTGATTAAGGCGAGTTTCAATGACGAGAAATTCGCGGAAAAAGCCATTCTTTACGTTTGCTAGTTAGGTCCTAATGAAAAATCTTTGTCGAAATGTTTTTCTTTTCTCTTCCTGCATAATGAATATTATGGAAACACTTTAGTTTCAAGCTGTGAAATACTATGAAATAGACCGAGCAGAACTGTTTACAAACATCAAAACGTTGTAAAAAACTTGCATATCCGACCACATGGAAGGCCGCTGAAGTTTCCCATTTCTCGATGATTTAGCCATTATTTTGGAAACCAAAGCAAGTTGTAATGATAGCATCAAAAGCTAAGAATTTTTTGATAGTGCTTATAATATTTTTAGAAATGACCGGGAATTTTTTTTTAACACACAGAATGTCTGGTGGAGGAGTTGTCAATGCAGTTTCTAAAATTTTAGTTCGGAACTCCTGGTTTCATGGAACTACTAGACGTTTCAAAGTAAAAACGGAAAATAATATGACAAAAACAGAAATCTAGTAAGTAACTTGTTTTAGAAACTACACAAAAACAGCATACTGATACATTATATTTTACAGTAATCCCTAAAAGTAGGCAAATTACAATACGCCGCAATGTCGGATAGTAGAAAATTACCTGTTTCCATTATTTATAAAGACTGAAAGCCAAAGAAATCATCTCATCATTACAAAGTCACAGCCGATAATCAGATACATAATATTAAAAATTCCAAAAAGTTTTTAATCAATCATAAATAAAAGTGTGTATAGCCAAATGAAAAAAAGAATACCAAAACACGGCTTCTTCAAAGACTCCCGCAATGTCTTTGATATGCTAGACATTCCAATGGTTAATGTTGATGTCCAAGCTAAAAATAGGAATTGAGATGAAACTGTTCAATTGGAATAAATCGTATTCAACTGATCGTCAGTAAATTGTAAAGTTAAATAATATAAAGTCCAATCCAAATCAAGTCACATCGGGGGTTTCTAAAGGCTCACACTTGTTTTCATTCTATACGTTAACGGCATATCTCTTTTTTCAAAACTCTAAATGTTCTTTTACATGCGAAAAACATAAAGCTGTACTTAAAATTAAGAACGATACTGATATTAGCATATTTCGTAATGAGATTCAAATTTTCCATCCATGGTGCTGTAAAAATTTATTGACGAAACATTTGAAAAAAATATCTCAATAAAATAATGTGTTTATGTAATATGTACTATATATACTACGTAGGCTAGGATGAACAGCATTACCTCTTCCAGCATATGAAGCACGTTGTAGGTTGATCAATGTTCAAGCTTTGAAAGAACGTCGGAAATATGCGAAGGTATTGTTTGTAAATGAATTGGTATCACAACTTGTTGATTCAACCAATCCATTATAAAAGCTTAATTTATATGCCCCCACTCGACAATTACGCAATCTATTCGCGGTAAATCTCCATCGCACAAATTATGCTAAATTTGGACCGCCTTACCAAATATTGGCTGTAGTGTTTTACAAATCAGTTTCGTTGCCGAAAACAACGAATGGATTCGTGACTCAAAGCTTCTATTTCGTAGTGTAAACTATGTATAAAATTTGCAGTGTATAATGCACGATGTTTTGTATGATTGTTTACAATGCATGACATTATTTCATACTGCCAACTACATCTGACCGTCCTTTATCTAACCCTCAACAACCTGTTAGCAAAAGTAATGGCTCAGAGCTAGGTAGGCCTTGTTTCAGCAACAGCTTGTTACTGGGCAATCATAGATATTTGATTTCTTGGAGAACTCGTAAAAATGTGGACTGAGAAACCAGAAACAGAAATACTAATTGAGATTCAGCGTTCAAAACATTGGATTTAAAGGAGTTCTGAAATCCAGATTGATAACTAAACTGAAGTTGACCCTTGACTTTTGTAAATGTTCATGAGGGAAAATCATTTTAGTTGAACATCCTGATTAATCCTCTTTTTCAATAATTGATGTCCACTTATACTTCAAAACTTGGTTATTTATGTTTTATTTGATGTTCAAGACTATCTAGACTAATGCGTTAATATTTTTAAACTAAAAGTTCAACATCCATTCCTCATCGCTAAGCAATTCCAACTTACTTAACTTCTGGACCGAGAATCGGCTTCAACAACGTCATGCTTCGTCTTTACTAGCATTTCAAGCTTATTGCTTTCGCAATTCACTTATGGTTTGCTCTCAACTTTGTGTTCTAAGTTCACTTTCACAGTTATAAATTAAGAGCTTTCGATGCCAGGTACCATTTTTGCATTAATTTGATTGTGTGGCAAGTACAGGGAGTGGCAAGTACAGGGAGTTGTGTGGCAAGTACAGGGAGTTGTGTGGCAAGTACAGGGTATGCCCAGGGAGTCGAGACGTTTTCCATAAGGAAAAATTCATAGAACAGTCCGGGAATCGAACCCAGCCACCTCCAGCATGGCGATACTTTGTAGCCGCGCCTTTGCAACTGAGCTAAGGGAGGGCGCAACGTCATGCTAGGCCTACCTTTACCGAAAAATAGTTAAAACTGGGTGGCACTGACCATTTATATGACTTCAAATAAATAACCAATACTGAATGATAAAACTATCCTCCATTGCTTTTTCAGCAAACAGTAATTGTATCATTTGTCATCCTTCCCTTTACTGAAACTTACATAGCATTGTACAGTCACTTTCTCCACTTTACAACCAAAAGTCGAAGCGTAGGAAAAATTTCGACTGGCAATCAGCCAAGCCCATCAGCAGTGCAATTTTCAAGTGCCGGCATGTAAACCTTAATAATGCAAAGCATATTTATCCGGCGAGTGGCAAAACTTTTCCTTCTGTTATATGAACAAAGTTGGTTTATTTATTTTTTGTATTCGGCGACGAGGACTCGCTATAAAAGTAGGAAACGACGGACCTCACCCCGTGTCGTCGTCGTCGGGTGGAACTTCATTTACACAGCTTTCTACTTTTCGGGGGAGTACCAAGGATTCTTTCCTTCTTGGGTCTAGGGCAAATATATAGACTTCCTTAACGGCATGTACATCATCAACGACCAACGACGGGTAAGCAAAAACGTATGAATGTACATGCAGTAGGTTAGGGAAAAAAACTTAATCTCGTCTGACGTCTGAAACTTGCAAATGGGTCGGTTAACATACACATACCTTCGCAACTTACCGAAATGCGGTCGCCCGCCGCAGAAGGAAGAGTTCAACAAGCACTATCCAAATACTTCAACAGCAACTTTCGAGTTTTGTGTACATGCTTGGTGATGTTTGAAAGTTGAAATTGGTAGGGAGACTTAGCGGGAACTTTTCATCTTGTTTCTGGATTACTATAATGGTTTGGACTTAGTACAAAGTAATTAATTTATCATGGGGCTGACATCGAATTTGTGACAAAATAATTCCGCAAAAGTTGATCTCGTATTTTACGCCAAGCATCCAAAAAATTAGAATAGCTATCATTTAAATTAAAAACTTTTCTTGCGTTGTTTTCCCACCAGTATTTAAACACAAATTTCTAGTCGCAAAAGTTCTTCTGGTACTGGTATTGAAGTATTAATATTGACATTTTTGCAAAACTAATGATAGCTGCACTGTCATAATGGGACTGTAATTTTTTACCGGCGATTTTTCAACACACTATATTTTTATGAAACACATTATTTTGTGCACCTTTTCTTGGGATTCAAGATGCAACCCCAAATACCATCTAAGCTGGGTTTTAGCGGTATTCAACCCAAGGTGTTTATATTTTACTTTAAGAAATTGTTTTTAATTGCTTGATTCTTAAGTTAAACAAGTAAAAAATGTTTTGTTCACAACCAGAATAAAATTTCAGCTTTATGTACCGGGCGTCTTGGTGTTAACTAATATGAAAAATTAAATCGCAGTTTTCGCGAAACCATTTTTTCAAATTGACCACCAGGGATATTTAAAAAACCACTCAATATACTTTTTATAGTTTGGTTTACAGTATTACATAGATAGTTGATGAGAGATTTTATATCTTGAAAAAAATCTTTATTTGAAACAGATTCTATACGAATTTTTCAAGCAAAAACCAAGCTTTCAACTTTAAACAACTGCTGTTTTGGCATTGAATCATTTTTTTTTCAAAAAGGATCGCTCTGTTTTCAGATATTGAAAGTAGATTCAAGATTCTTTCCTCTACCAAGGCTGCGTTGGTCCTTCACGAGCGATGTCCATGTTTAGTGAGCGTAGAGGACTACCGGTTTAATAATGTCTTGTAGATTGTCAACTTTGTAGTTCGGCGAACTTTGTTCGTGCGACGGGGTCCGAAATACAAAATTGTCAGCCTTAATGCACCTTTGTATCTCTCTGCAGGTTTCGTTATCGGTGGTCACCAATGAGCCCAGGCACATGAACTCGTCTACTCGATTTAATCATCGCCGATCTGAACTCGTTGTGGGAGGTCTTCTCGTGAGCCTCTTCCCCTCATGTATTTAGTTTTTTAAGAGTGCCCCTTCGGACAACACATACCACTCAATCCATTGTTGCTTTGATCAACTGCGTCCGCTTTTCTGGAATTCTGTGCTTAAGCAATACCATGCTAGAGGTGACTGGGTTCGATTCCCGGTCTGGTCTAGGATTTTATTGTTAAGGAAAATTTCTCGACTCCCTGGGCATAGAGTATGATTGTACTTGCCACACAATTATACTAATGCAAAAATGGTACTTCTTTCGTGATTGAACTTCATTGCCCTTTATTGGAATACTTGCAAATTAAAATTTCAGACTTGTGTAACACATAGAGTTCATTTGCTTAAAAAATTCAATCAATCTGGGCATGGCGACAATTGCTAGCGCCTTTAAAATATTTTTTGACGATGCCCGGTCGTTGACCGTTTTGCACAAATTTAATTTAAGTTTTCTCAAGCATTAGTAGATGGTTGAACAAATTAGTCTTACAAGACAAGATTGTGCTTATTTTCACCACAACATGCTTGGCCTTGAAGAACATTTTGTAAAAATGAATCTTCCATTGTATTTTTAGTAGCGGCATTTTAATTTTAGAGGCGTCATTTTTAATTTTTACGGTTATGTAAATTTAAGAACAGATGCAAACTTCTCTCCTGCGAGCCGCTCCTCTTATGTGCATAAGGAAGATTTAAATTTACATGATATATTCTAAGAGTGTAAGCAATAAGCAAATTGTTTAAGCAATAAGCTTGAAATTCTAAAACGAAGAAAAAATGTATGATTTGCTGAAGAGTTTGTTCCCAAATATCACCCAAATGTTCCTTTAATCGGTCTATATTTTAACCGGTCTATATGTTGAAGCATATATTCCGAAGGAAGTAGGCAAGTGGGTTATGATCCGGGGAAGACGCAAGCCGTTCTTCACTTGTGATGAAATCGGGAAAATTTTCTACGCTTGTGTCTTCTTCGTCCTTTGAAACTGGAGTTGAGTCCAATATGGAGTCTGTCAACACAGCTTTGAAGCATAGGGATGCGGCTGATTCTTCAAAACGTGCTCGATTAATATTTAGTATTGATTTTTACGCTACAGTAAATAAAAATGTATAAATGTAAGTTTTGTAAAATTTCAGTCGATTCTTTTTCAGGATACCTCAAGTCAGGATTTTTGTGAAATGCTGCTATCGCTAAAAACGTGCTTAAGCGCGAAACCATAGAACTCTACACATTAACAATTTACAACATTTCTTGCATTTCAGTATCAACCGAATGGAGATCATATATAATATGCTTGTAGTATTTTTCATTTACATAATATACACACTATGATATAATTTTTTCATGGGAATGGGAAGAACCAACAGGGCACCCGACTGAAGCACCCTGGATGGGGAGAGTGGGAATGCCAACTTCCCATTGCTGGCAGTTTGTGAATAGAGGGCGAGCTCTTCTCCCCACCCGTAGGGGCATCCTCATGTTAGATGGCTTACTCTTTTGACCAATTGATCAATCTTGTTGTTGGAAGGAGATTCTTTATATCCCTGTGGAAACGTATAAGTGATGTTTCCTATAGATCCACCCAACCCGTTTTTGGCCCTTCATACAATGGCATGATGAGGATAATCAGAGATTATGAAAGCTTGATCAAGTCTAACAAAGAGGAGAGCCCATTTCTGTCGGACTTAGTTTCCATAGTGATGTAAAAACGGGAAAAGATCACGTATTCGTGTTTCCGCTCCTCTTCATTTTCTGTGTATTTTGTGAATAGTGATAATTAGGATAAGTAAAAACAAAGACGATAGTGAGGCAGCTCTTTGGAAGCCAAAAAACGAGAGCATGACTTGTAGGAAACCATTCAGTGGAATTACGTCTTTCTCTGCTGTTACTTTCCAATTTTCGGGAACTCGAAGAAACAACGATGTCGATGGCAAGTAATACCGTGGTCGGTTTGGTAGACCAGTTCGGGTCGGCCGATACCTGTTGCCCGAAAAATCCTACTCTACGTTTATGTACAAACAGTCGGGTACGAAAAAAGAAAAAAAAACATCCATTCAAGTTCTACTAAGAGTGTGGAGTATGATTGGTGAAATCGTTTGTACCCATTCTTATCATTTCACTAAATACTCTACAGAGATTTTGAACATAAATTATTCAACTTGACATAACTCGAGTCATTTGGTACGGTATATTCATGCATCCTTACCCCCATAAAGATTCACAAATAACTGTGTGGTTCAAACCTATTAATTTGATTCTAACATGTTTCAAAAAAATATTTTTGCAGTTAATGTAACGCAGTAGGCCTGGCCGTTTTTACGATTGTATCACGATATGCATTAATGCATTAATATTGAAAAAATATATAATTGAACGTCATCTAACCCATTTACTTCCAGGATATTTTCGAGGATTATTCGATTAAAATAGATAACAAAAATCTCTTAAGAATGCAGCCATCTTGAATTCAAAACACAAATTTTGGGGTATTTAAATCATAATAAATCAAAATTTTTATCGCTAAACATCTTCCACATACCAAATACAATCATATTGTATGATTTCCTGTTATAAATCAAAGAAAATAAGTGACTTTGAATGTCGGTCCACCATCTTAGACTTCAAACCCAACACGGAGGAAAAAGAATTGTTAATAAATTCGTATTTTAGTTTGATTTAACCATAATTTTATGACGAATTATGCACAATCAATACACCAGTTTGATAAGACTTCCTGCGAGTATTGAAGCGAACTAAAATGGTAGCTAAATGTGTCTTGAATTCAACAACTAAATTCAACAAAAATTTATTTGGATTAACCATCTTGTCGGTTATTCGATTTTGACTTCTAGGAAAACAAACATATTTTTGAGTTGATTTGACCAACTTACACGATTCAAACCAATTTATGTTTGTATTGAATAGGTTGCTATTAGAAACAAATGATGCTTTTTGTTGTATGATTGCCAAACTATGCTATTGCGTCATTTAATTGATATTGATTCTTATATTAATGAACCGTAAAAGCTGTAATATTTAAAAAAAAAATAGCCATTTCTCGTACAGGAGTACTGAAATTCCTATTCTATCTTGAGAAAAAAAAATTCTGGTGGAAATGAAACACGTGAACTAACTTTTCCAACATACGTTTCAGAAGTTTACGGTTATTGTTGGGAATCGGCATCAGAGAATATATTAACGAAAGGACGCGGAAAACGAAACAATTCAAAAAATCTGTTTTCAACATAACTTTCGGTTGCATTTTCTTCAAACGCAATATTAGTTTGATTCTACGCGATGGTTGACTCGACCTAACACTTTATTTCGATATCCTGATTCGAAACAAACCGTATTTTATGTAAAAATAAATCTCTTTTGGGGTGGAAATTATAAAAACGTTGATTTGAGACGACCAAATTGTAGTTGTTTTGTTGTAAAATCTTCATTTGGAAATAACCAACCGGTCAGTTTGTATCATGGAATTACAATAATAAAAATGTATTTCAAAACAACGAATATAAACAACAAACAAGTTTGTTGCTTTTAACTGTTTTTTCTTCGTATAACGTGCTCATAAAAAGGGACAAACGTACAAATAAAGTTTTGAGAATTTCTAAAAGAATCGTAAGCCGCAACGCCGAACTTAGCGTTAACCTATTTTTTTAATGGTGATGATCGCTAGAATACAGAAAAAGGCCCTGTCTTTATGTTTTTTTTTATATATGTATGTATGTGTATGTAGGAAGCCACCATCCTAGTGTGGGCCTTGTCCTGCATGCGGTTCCACTTAACAGAAAGATCATGCTTTGTTACCGTTTTAAATTCAACATACCGCTGCATGAAGGGCCAAAAAGTATTGGGCAGGTCCGTAAGCAGACACTTACGCGAAACCTGCGGGAATAAGAGAATCTCCTTCCAGCAATATGATCCAATAAAACGAATAACAAAATACGCAATTCAATTAAGTTTTCCACTAGATGGTTTGTTTGAGAAAGGCGCGTCAAATTCATTACAACTGTTGGAGTGGAATGTTTTTTTTTTTTTTTTTATTCCTTTATTATAGAGGTTTTCAGGGCCTAAGGCTGGTTCACCTCTTTTACGAAGAGAAACATATAGTTATAAAGGAGTACAATTTAGTTCAATTAAATGCTAGAGTACAAGTTGATGTTTTTCAGGAAATTTATGAGTTTTGTTTCTTCAACTGGATCATTTTGAAGGATACTATTGATACTGGTGTGTAGATTCAAGCTGACTCTTGTTGCTTCGTATTGGGGACAGTTAACTAGTATATGTTCAACGGTTAGTGGTACAATGCAAATAGAACAATGTAGCAATCATGAATGATAGACACATCCCCTCCTAGACTCCGGATTCTGGCCATCAACTCCATTTGTCCGGTGGACTTCTGTGATGCCTGAGTGCCCTCCATCCCAGTATTTATATGTTTTAAATCAATGAAATATAATAAGGTTCATGCAATATATATATCAAATATGGAATATATAAATGAAATAAGTATATATATATAGAAGTAATTATGCAATTTTTAAACGGAAAAATTGATCGTCTGTTCTGTATGTTTTGCAAAATTGTATATACCTTGCGTATGTCGAAATTTCCTTTCTGCTGGTTCTTGGGAACAATAACATGTAACAGTTGTCAGAACCATTAAACATAATACAATCAGAAGCAATAGTTAATATCAAAATGCTGGTCTATGGTTGCTAAAATTGTTAAAATTAGTAACACCAACTGTCGAGCCTGTGAAGAAGAATAATAAATCAACAAAGAAACATCATCGGATTTCAGAACTAAGTACAAATGTCTGCCGCAAATTTTTTTTTCAGCCCCGTGTATTGAAGACACTATATACGTCTAAATAAGAGGAGTAAGAAGAAGGAATTAGAGAGTAATTGAAATTAAAAATAATATACATTGTCTGTCAAGTAAAATTAGAACAATAATAATAACAACAATGATGATAACAAGATTATTGAACAAGTAATGGGCTTCATGAGTCAGATTTGCATTTCCGAACGCAACTCCCACATCCCGCCACGCCACTAGATCTAGCTCAGATTTGTAAAACGTCCAATCCGGCGCAGCAATAAATTAAAAACACATTCAGAACTAACTGCAAAAGTGTAACGCAGCTTCAGTTGCAGCTTCTTGTAGTCAAGACACTAGATACTTCTAAATCGTGAGATGAAGAAGAACGGCTCAAAATCATCGTTGGACAAATAAGACAATAATTAAAGGTATATAATCTATAATGTCAAAAAGACAATACTAACATAAATCATGAAACCTTAGTAATGATAAATGGAAAGTCGAGTTATTAGTACGAGACACTGAAGAAGTCTGCACATTGTAGACGAAATACGCGTATTTGTCGAAGATAAGCAAAGGTAGTTGGAATTAAATGGAAGTCTTTATGTTTTTTTAATATATGTTAAATAAATGAACTAGAAGAAAAAAATCACCTGCCAGGGCTTTGTTAAAAAAGACAACCATTCCATGATAGACAGAAATGTTATGGTGCCAATCTCTCAACATTATTTCTAATTGAGCTGAGTTTTCATGTGAAGCTATGATGGTTTTCAATCATATACTTCAACTAAATTGACTGAAAAACAATTAAAAATTAAAAATAATAAGTTGGTTAGATGATACTATCTACCATGTTGTAGACGACCTCACTGAAAGCGATTTTTCGATTGATGAAAAACGACTCCGAACTGCAAAGGAGACTGAAACAATCAAAACTATGATTTTATTTCGTTCGATAACCATCCTTTTTTTTCACTCATGCACGTAAGCTAACAATATCACTATTTACCGGCATAATAATTTTCCGCAACCACTCGCAATACCCAATCATAGGTTCTTGTGCCGACATCGGTATTATTAAAATGAGCCACCATACGTATCACATAGCGCCACAAAATGCAAATAAGACAGTCCAACAAGGAACGGTAATTTCCATAATGCTTCTGCGCTTCGATATTGACAGGAAAACCATGTCGTTCAATTATGAATAAACCCTCTCAAGCCAAGTCCTGATGCGATGGGAATGTGTATAGTTGTTGAAAGTGTATCCGCTAACTTGGAAGCAGCCGTTGTCGCTGCAAGTCTCATCCCAGTACTGTCCTGGTATATTTGCCGAATCATGCTGGACACGTAATAGGTACAACAGCACACTAATCGAATCCTTGCCATTTCGCTTATGCTTGCTAACGGATGGATACGTGTTACGTAACACTATCACCTATGGAGAAGGAACACTAGGAAGTGTTCGTCTCGAAACAGCTGTCCGCGCGTCATGTGCCGAAACATTGCTCTGGTTTTGGCATCCCAATGATAAACTTCATTTTCCTTCTGAAAAATATGTATAACTTCTGGTTTGAAATCAACTTTTGGGAACCGAAACATTATGCGGAAGGGATAAAACATTCGGAATTGAAATTGGCAATAGAAGCCGAATGTTTTACTGGGATATGAAGGCCGCTCAGTTTTCCGACCAAGTGAGAACCGAATGGCCAGGTGGTTGAGGAAAGTATCCATTTCATCGGATCCAAAACCGGTTCGATCTACAGCATTTATGCAGATGAAGTGGATTGCCTCTGGAAGTGGGCCTTACCCAGGCCTTTGATTTTTTTTATTTTGTGTATGTGTGTTGTTGGGGAGTACCTATTCGAGGGATCGGCTGCTGCTTATACTGACAGGCAGTATGGTAATGAACGATTCCCTAAACGGTATATTAAGTATACAGTGGCCTCTACTGGAGAGTCTACGGCCTGCAGCCAAATGAATCGAATCTCTGCCATTCAGTGTCGTCGATGCTGGCCCTGTGCCAGTGTCGTAGAAATGTTCAAATATCACATTTCCTAATTGAAGATCGCGAACGAGACCAAATATTAATATTGATAAAAGTTCTGTGAAGTGATTTTCTTCTATACCAAACTTTAATTTAGTTACAGTAGCCTTGAAATCTGACATGTACATCCCTATTCATCAGGACCAGTGTCAGAACTGTGTGAGTTGTACCGATTCCAATGCAATATATTTCAGATGGTGGAAGGCTCAGATTTCAAAGAAGATATTTTACATTTGATTGCCTTTATCGTACACATATGCAGAGAATAGAAGAACAGGATCAGTTTTAGCCCTCCAACTGTGCGTTGTTACTGTAGGCATGCACACTACTTTCGGCATCTCTAGCATCTGATTTAGCAGAGATTTACTCAGGGGAGACATACCGACAGAGGGAGAAAGCCATGGAGAAAATCCTGCAGTACAGGACCGATACCAAATGATTTTTATGATTTACACACTTCTAAAGCCGGGATTTGGATCTGGCTACGGTGTACGCATGCATTTGATGGACTCAAGGAAAAATAGAGACAATAGCGACAAACCATCATGGAAGTGAAGGTACACCCAAGTGGGGGTGCAACAGAATTAAATGTGTATAGCAATTTGGGGTACATGGGGATATAATCTATGACTAACGTCTGTGCTTAATGAATGTTTAGTATTCTTTGCAATTTGAAAATGAGCTACTTTTAGTTCAAGCATATTCATCACAGCATCAAACCCCGCCTCTCAAAGGTCAAATTTATCACCTTGTCGAGGATGAGAGGGCTTATCTCTTGCTGTTGGCCTGCATGTGAGACCAAGAATTTGACCATTAGTGAAAGTATCACATATTCTGCTTAATTACTTTGCTGCCAGTAAATAAGAACGTTTATATCAAGGCACTTACATCAGGTGTGATACTGGCGGGATATGCCGCAATTCACTCTTAGACTTCTTACTTTCAATCCAAGGGAAACAAATAGGAACAAATGGAATGAACAAACAAAACAAAAAATATTGTTTTCATATTAATCCTCTTGTTTAATTTTTGTTTTTTGTCTCATAATGTTTGCTTACGTTTAATATCGAATATAAACAGGGTTTCTGGTTGGTAATAATTAAGTTTGGTCATATCGAAATTATTCAAAATTCTTAGTAAGTGAAACGAAAAGTCGTTGTGAGAATATTGCCAATAATGTCTCACATGCACCCTGCATGTAGCACACTTGTTGCCACCAGGGTTGCAATTTCTCTGAGGAGAATCACCCGGGTGCACTTTTCTAGCTCTCTTTGGTGAACCTCACTCAGTCTCTACGGAGATTTTTTCCTGACACCACAGTAGAGATTGTTCAACACAGCACGGGAGAGTGAGAGAATTGGCAGTTCGCTGCCTGAGCGTTCATACACTCACTGCAGTGTGAACGACGAAGAGTGAAAGAGCAAAAAAGGACTACACCGCACTAACGTGAGTGAAACCTTGATTCAAATATTTAAAAAAAAAATCGCTGGAAAACGGGAACAAGAAAGTACAGTCCGAAGGTTTTTCTCGTGACTCCCGGTTCCTTTTTTGTACTTTCAGAATATCATGGATGAACATTAAGAATTATGGGTCGCAGATAGTCTAGTCGGTAAAGGCACGGAACTACCAATCCAGAAGAGGCGGGTTCGATTCACAGTCCAGTCGAATTAAATAAATATCGACTTCCCTGGGCATAAGAGTATCATTGTGCTTGCCACAAAATATACAAATTCATTCATATGTCATTGTCTTCGAAAGCTTAATAACTGTGCAAGTGCATCTAGAGCATTAGGTTATGAGAGCCTGGCAATCAGCAAATTGCGATAAGCAATATGCTTGGATACGCCGAAAAGAAGACGAAGAACATTAAGAAATCAGTAACATTGTAAAAATGTTCAAATTCAACTGTTGCGGTCTAAAACTAGCAATAAATATTTTCACCAGGGTGACTCTCCCTGGTGAAATAATTCTGCTCTCTTCGGTGCTCCTCAGATATCACTCACACGCTCCGGCATGTTTGTGTGGTGAGGGTACAAACGACAGACACTTTGGTGTCACTCTACTTGTGGTGTCTTGCAGAGAGTGGAAACAAAACAAAAATCTCTCGGGTGAGTTTGCGTTTGCCAATCTCCGGTGTACCTTTTCACTAAGCACCCTGCTAGCACCGAGGAGAATTGCAACTCTGGTTGCCACACAAGTAGCACACTTGTTGCCATTCGGTTGAGATAACATAAATATGACTTGCTAAGTCATAATCAAGTTACTACAACTAATTGTGATCGTAGTGTGCTACTTGGGATGTCATCAAATACTAATATCTTCTTGCTCTTCTCCTTATTTTAACTATCCACCATCATGGCCGAGTGCGGCAGTAATATTCAAGAATCGGCTTGAAGAGAAGTGCTTGCGGTTTTTGCAGTAAGTCTTTTAAAAGATAAACGTTATTATTGACCATTCGTATTGCATCAACACCTTATTTTATAAGCCTCACTCACATCCTAATAAAACTATTTGAACCAACACTTGCGTTTGTTGTTGGACTTAATACTCAATTGTTTGATTATTCGGTTAAGCTTATAAAGCGCATTTTACTTTGCAAAATTTCCACAATCTGGAGAGGAAACCAAAATAAATCAATTTGCCAATACAGACATAACATTTATTTTTTGCACTCTCTATGCGTTAATCAGTCATTGGTGTTGTTTTTGCGGGGAACTCACGCTCCACCATTTAAAGTGGTTAATATATTCATATTCAAACAGACTTCTTACTTCCCATGAATTATTTCACGAATGTATTATTCTAAATTGTTATAAAATGTATACAAAATAACTACCTTCTATTCCACGTCATTGAAACTCACTATCTTAATATTTACTAGTAAATCTATACATCAAAAACAATAAGCAACAGATATCTAATAAATAAAGATGCATGCACTATTTATTTCAGAACTATTTATTTTCTGTACAATTCATTCTTTACTGGTGGTGGCACAACATTGAAAGACAGACAACACGGGCGCTGCTTAAATGTTACATGAAAGAAGAGGAACGATTTGTTCAACAGTCCCTTCATACTTGCCAAACTACAATGTAAAGGGTGTCCCACATCAAATTTCATCACGGCAAAAACGCTTTAGAAAATTACCTATCCATTTTCAAACTTTCAGACAATAAAACATAATCCATTAGAAAGTTTAAAGCATATTTATTTCATTCAATTTCAATACCATAACCGTACGTTTAACTCTACTCATTAGGTTCTGTACAACATCTGGCTGAAGCTTCTTCTGGAGGGAAACCCACTTTTTCTTCGATTCTTCTTCAGATTTGACATCCTTGGGATACCTCCGTAGTGCCCACTTCATAATGACCCAGTATTCTTCGATGGGCCTTAGCTCCGGTGTGTTGCACAGTGGCCCAATTCTGAAAAAACGGTCAAAAACATTTCCATCCTTTTGTCATCATTTTATCGACTAGGAGTCTTAGAAAGAGTTGTTCAAAATATTATTCCGCATCTTTTGAAAAAACACGCCTAACTTTTAACTACACTTACATATTCTAACTTTTTCCAGCTAAGAGATAATAGGTTGTTGTTTTCGACAAAGTTGTAGAGCCGGTAATTTTAAGAAAAGCTGTTGAATACACTAAGTTTCTAGAGCCTAACGTTAAAGATATATAATTGGTTTTCATTCAGCACTACCTTAAAACTGTTTATTCTAGATAATAAGAACTTTGTTTAAATTTGACGATCTCAATATGTTGTAAGAAATTGTAGGCATTATTAAAATGTATGTATGTATGTATGGTAGCCACCATCCCCTCTAGCCCTTGGCTTGGATGCAGCTCCACTTAACAGCAAGATCAAATTGGGCCACCGATCTGAATTCGCACTATCGCTGTATGAAGGGCCAAAAACGGAGGGGTGGACCCGTAAGCAGAGACACTTACACGAAATCCACGGGAAATTAAGAATCTCCTTCCAACGATATGATCCAACAAATCGAATAACACAATTCGCAATACTCATTAAGCTTTCTACAGGATGGCTTGTTAAGAAGGGCGCGTCACTCTCCCTGAAACTGTTGGAGTAGAACTCGCAGCACCACACTTGAATCGATTGGATAAGAAATGATACTGTTTGTTCCCTCCTAGACTCAGGCAGTCAATCAAACCATCATCCAGTTTCAGCTTGAATGATACCCTGGTGCTCCCTCCCAACCCAGTATTTATTATATTTATATAAATATAGATGTAATGTAATAATAATATGTTATATATGAATATATAGTAGAGCAAAAATTATATGAGGATATTTAGTTAAATTATGTAATAGTTGGAGTTCACGAGCCTATGATAACCATGTTAAACTAAATTAATTAACCTGCTGAAATAATAATATTAAGGCAGTAATAATAATATGCAGCTTCGTACCACTTTGTATCACTGATGGGTGACTGTATCTCTGGAATGTGAAGGTCATCTTGTTATTCATTGAGGTATAAATATCAATAAAGCATTCAATTGTGTATAAAACCATAATATTATATTATTACGTATTTAATCATGACATATAGATATGTAACCTTCTGGAATGAAGAGCATTTATTAATTTTGATTATTATTTGATATAATGTAATAAAATAATTATACCGGCCGGATCACCAATCTGAAGCAATTAAAATTTTATTAATTATTTTATTACTTCTTCCATAATATTATATTTATGATATGCAATTAATAATGATGAACAGCTGTGTTCCTCTGAACCGCTCAAATAGTAGTTGATGATCGTGTACTGAAATGTTAAGGTCATATTACGCCATTTAATGGAAAATATAATGAAGGAATTAAAGGTTGAGTGGTCGAGAGAGTCGTCAACATTTCTATTAATGAAAATATGCTAGAGCTTGTAAAAAACATGCATCATATAATAACACATACTAGTATCTACACATCTATATATACATCCATTGCTACTTTCGAGAAGGCCACTCCGACGGTGCTAGATACAGCTGAAAATTGATCCCCATTCTGACTGCTGCTTCTACCAGAAGATGATCATCCTATAACCGCAAGACCTCCTCTCCTAAACTGTATGGTACCTGAGAGAAATTTACCTTTCTGGCGTAATACATGTAATGAAATATACAGAATTAGGCTATGAATAAACAATGTCCTATAAGATAAAATATATAGTGAGGGTATATTGTAATATGAATTGAAAATTACATGTGTGCCGACTGCTGTTTTGTTGCAATTGTAGACAAACTTGCGCATCCATTATGAACCAGAAAATTTAGGCAATGTATGACCGCCATGAAAAAAAAAAGAATTTTAAATTTTAAATTATTTTGTAATACCTGACGACCTGGAAGACCTGAAAGATATGAGAATGGAAAATTATGATATGATGTACCGGTTGCACCCCCTCACTTCGCTATTGTCGGATTGACAACATTGCCCAGGCTACGCCAACCAGCGTCCCAATGTTTCAGCTGGCAGTCTTTTGTGATCATATGACTCGTGGAGGCGTGAGGTAGGAACTTGTGAGGACCAGAGGTCGGTCGCACCCTCCTGCCAAGTTGTCAACTCACCATTTGAAGCCCAAATTGTAGGCATTATTAAAATACACATTTTTGCTGAAAACATTAATGCTCTCTGATGACCACATTTTGATATATGGTGATTGAAGTGTCTGTGTGACGTCATAACCAACCACATCGAAAAGGGTGGGCGGATCCTGATGGGGTCTGAAACAGATTGTATTTGAAAGATTATCTTATGAACAACTATTCCTGAAATTTTCAGCGTTGGGCACTGAAGGGTACCTAGTAAAACGTCAGTTTGAAATAGTACAGGTTATAAGACAATTTATATTTAACATGTGACGTGATGTTCGACAAACTAAAAAAATTTGCGGGTCCTAGCGGGGTCTCAAATTAGTAGTATTAGTATTTGGAAGAGTATCTTATAAACTCGTTATCCTGAAATTTTCAGCGTTGAGTACCAAAGAGTACCTGGTAAATTTTTAATACAAAAATGTTTAGTAGAAGAAAAACAATGCTGAGAAGTGTAAAATTATCTATTTGACAACATGACAAAGTTCTTGTTACTTGATGGCAACTTAAATTTTGTAGTTTTTCGAGGTTCCTATGCACAACAACAAACGATCACAGAGATTAATCAGAGTGTGTATGTGTTAGGTCTCTCTCTCTCTCTCCTCTTCCTGCATTTTGTTTTTCTTTTGTTTGTGCTTGCTCAGTCATTTCGATGTTCAAAATGCCATCGAAACAAGAAGCATTTCGCGAGGGCGTTAGACATTTCTACGAACTTTACAGCAACATCGGTTAAAAATCTATGGTACAACATTTCAAAAGCGAAAATTTTGCTACTTCGGCTGTTCATCATATCCTGTGATCCCCAACAAATAATGGCAAGCAAGGTTGAGAAAGACCAGGCAAAATTATGGACGCAAAGGTTCTTCGTTCTCTTTCTCGTGCTTTCAACAAAAAGGATTCACTGAGCTAACGGAATGCCACAAACCTGGAGAACCATCAAGAGATGCATTCGCAATATTGACATGAAGGACGTACAACACACCTGTTCCGACAACAAACGGAAGCTTCGCCGAACAGCCGTTTTTCAAATAATCTCTTCATTTTTTCACAATGAACAATGTTTCTTTAATTTCAATAAATCAGATCTTCATCAAATATTCATTTTTGACAGCTTGCTAATGATGTAGAAGGAGAGGTTAGCTCATCAACATGAGGCACCAAGAGTGAACAACAATGTTTTTGGCTAGAATGAAAGATGTGAAGAGAAAGTGTTGAAAGTTCCGTCAGAGTGCGGCAGGTAGGAAATCTAACAGATGTTTGAAAATTGAGCGAAAGGGCATGTATCCAATGGTACTCGAACCATGGACGTCAATCTTTGCCTAACATCTCACTGCGGGGTACGTTGTAGCAACGGAACAAGTCCGCCACTTCAACCGGCAAAAATTGACGCATGGAAAGACGCTCATGTACCACTGTGGCTTGTATAATTATTGTAGCGATCATTTGTGTGCACTCTGTTTATTGATGCACACATGGGAGAGGAACTCTCTCCTTTTTTGGGTTTCTTTTGATTCGCAACGACTGACGATCACTAAAGCTTGCTAATCCTTTTTTTTTCTTGACAGCTTGAGAAAAAAAAAACTCCAACATTTTAGTTGCCACCCGTTAATAATCCGAAAGTCGCATGGGTGAAATGACTTGCAGGTACAATCATATACTGACCCTAATATGATGAGAAATTTTCCTAACCAAAAAATTCCTAGACCAGATCGTAAATTAATCCCCCTCCACCTCTGTTTTACTTCGTAGATGCTCTACTTCCGGCTTACCTAGGAGATAACCCCCCCAATACTGCCAACAAAATAACTGTGGAACTAATGTATTCCTTCTGCGAGGAAAGCTACAATAAATTCTCTCCACTCACTGTCAGAACAATCATGCGAAACCATCCCGTTTCGGTACACCAAAAAATGAGTGAGAGTGGCTGAAATCCACCTATGAGAACCATTAGATTAACTTAATGGCTCTTCTACGAA
Organism: Aedes japonicus; assembly: GCA_034211315.2. NCBI lineage: Eukaryota > Metazoa > Arthropoda > Insecta > Diptera > Culicidae > Aedes > Aedes japonicus. The sequence continues at coordinate 26,189 of JASCZW010001828.1, read as the reverse complement.
GTTAAAATTTTGCTGCAGTCCACTTTTATGATCCTCTTAGAAATTTGTTTTAACGAAAAAGCTTTTTGAAATGGGTCGCTTGACTTCACCGATGCGCATGGTTCCTATTAAGTGGCCGCAATACGGATCAAAACTTCATACTCCGAACAAAATATATGCTAAAAGGTACACCTGCTTCCTACCATCAACACGTCCAACAATCCCAAAGTGTCAGTTAGTTTGCCTTTGTTCTTTTCAGTGCTATCGTTCATTATAAATTAAACATTTTGACAAACTCTATTTGTTTTAAAATATTTATTTAAAAAAAATCACTCATAAACATGCAGGATGCCTCCGGGGCCTTGGGGCTTCATAGTGTGATAGGTTGAAACAATTTCCATACGTTGTACAGAATGGGTAGGTACAGTGTGTCTTGTGTGTGAATGCTATGGATCGAACCGTACGTTTGTGGCTAACATGCACTTGGTTGTTTTCCTGATGATGAGTGGGATGTGAGCCTGATGAAGGGAGAGAAAAAACGGATCTATCAAAGTCATACTGAGCATCACTGCCGTAAACGGGCCATCGGTTTGTAGCTTTTCGATGGTGTATCATCAAGGTATGGCTATCTAGGAATGTGTGGTTACACCACAGTTTGAGAAAATTTACCAAACACTATCAAAGAATCAATGAGTTTCAAACTAATAATGTGCGCAAGGTGATGTATCCCTCCTAATTGAAACATTAATGTGGAGTACCCGGAGTAAAATATCAAAGTGTCGTAAATTTAACAATCCGCACTTTGCACACCTGTCCGTTGTCTAATTTTTGCAACGACATGCAGACAGCGTCATTTTCGAACGTGTGTTTATGGCGAAATGCGCAACAATGCACACAGGTGATGTGTGTATGTTGCTCACTAAATTATATCTCCCCGGGAAATGGCAAACTGCTGACAAATGGAAACAATGCCCATGATTAAAAGCAAACAAAGGTTCTGGCGAAGCGATGGCCCAGTTTGCACGACCACACCAACCGACCGCACCAGCTGAATGGTAGGAAAGTACCCCCATGGTCCGATGTTTATCCGTGATACTTTTACGACACTAATTGAATTGCATTCAAACCAGTGCAACACAACTCTAGGCGAGGATAAATCAACTTTCATCTCAATTCATTAACTTCATCATGTACCGTGCGCTTCAAACGTTGACCATTGTTACAATGGAGAGCACTATACTAACTATTGTACTAGAGGTTTGGGAGAACAGTGCAGAAACCATCCCATTGTGTTTACTGAGGGTCAAATTCGTGATCGAAATTATGTTGTGTTATTAGCGATTCGGGTGAAAATTATAATTTGGGTGTTTCCTCTTCTGTAACAAGGCTGGAGGTGATGGGCCTGAGCGGAAAGTTTTCCACGGATGCTTTCATCCGGATTTTTAAAGACTAACATCAACGATTAATAAAATTAAAATAAAGTGTGTATGAAAAGTATGAAAATCCTTGAAGCGTGGATTTTCATACTTTTCATACACACTTTATTTTAATTTTATTAATCGTTGATGTTAGTCTTTAAAAATCCGGATGAAAGTACAACTAGATTAATATTATAATTTATGTCGCTAAAATACCTTAATTGCTTATTGACAGCGATGCACTTCGATCTTAAATTTGATAGGTATCATGTTGTTCCTGAAATTCAAGTTTGAGATGTTTCAAATGAGAAACCAATAAGCATTAGCATATGCAGTAAGTCAACCCTAAATCTGCATTTCAAATGCTACAAGCATAATATTAGCATTATATCAGCATCTTGAATGCTATCTGTTGTAAAGCTGGATTTTAAATGCTATTTAAAGGCTTGTAGCCTGTAATAAGCATTTCGAATGCAAAATAGCATTAATGAAGCATTATCATAGCATTGGTGTAAAGCAGCCGTATATTGAGCCAAAAGCGGTATTTATGTTCCATTTAAATATGCTTTGGAACTGCTTATTGGTTACCTGGGATGCTCTAAGTGTAATGAAAGCACATCAACTGTTTTAAAATGTATTAATTGTAAATTAAACTAATTACAAACATAAACTTATACGTCAACCACGGAGCGATTACCCTCATAACGGAAAACAATTTGCAATATAGTCAAAACTATATTTCGAATGCAAGATATAAAAGGTGAAACGGTCAAAAATTGGTCAAATATGATCAACTGCACACTGATTAGTTTATTATATAAATGATCAATCTCTATTTCTTTTTGAAGTTTTTCGTCTACAGAACAACGAAAAATTATTTGATCAGACTTCCGATTTCCCAAATGCGAACTATCAGGCTTTACATACGTTTCACACCTATCATCAAGTTTGGAACCGCTTTCATATCCACCTTATTTGATGCAGAACGTCAGGATTCCTGAGCCTTTTTTCCGAGGTCACAAGAAGCGAGGTTTGGCCAAAACAGCACGGAACAACTTTGTTCCTTCAAGAAAGGCTATAAGCGTTTTTGCAAGCATTTCTTTTCATAAATATCTTGGTTGACAGTGCCAGTTGTCACGTAACTTTTGCTTTTTTCGGGATCTTTGACAGTTTTTTTCTGCTTAAACTTATCTTAAACCTAATGGAAAACCTTTTGGACTTCTTTCCGGTAGCATGAACATAAATGAGCATGATTGACCGCCCAAGGTCGCTACTCCTCTGTTGCCAGATCAGCTGTTATTACAAAGAGAACCAACAGATGATGCTTGGGACTAACATACATCTTCAATGTGTAAAAACTGGTGATCCCAAACTAAGGCAAATACCGGCGCCGGCCCTGCCTGAATGCAGATCAAGTAAGGAAAGGGTAGGACTATGTTGACGTGATACTCGCTTTATTGGAAGCCGCGGAGTCCACTGCACTTCCACGAGAAACCACTGGGATTTTGGATAACAGGATTGGGTAGCAGCAGGGTTCGTTTTGGATGCTATTGGGGCCACTCACAAAGTGTGATTGTGGTTTTTCATTGGGAAAACAAAATGATTTTAAATAAGGCTGAAATGCCGATTTTGACCGGTTTAAGCCAACAGTAAGGATTCTATTGGGGCCACTCACAGAGTGTGATGGTGGTATTTCCTTTGGGAAAACAAGGCAATTCATCTCAACGCCTCAGAGCCAACTTGGATCAATCTACACCAACAGTACGAATGCCGCTGGTGTCACTTAGAAAACGGGATAGTGGATTATTTGTTCCAAGATAGGGTGGCCCGACGAGCATGGCGAACGAATAATTTGGATCACAATTAATTATGTACCTCACCACCGCCTCATCTTAGCCGGCCAACCACGACTTCTCATTCTCACTCAATCACTCGCCCAACGAACTATAAGCAACCGATAAAATAGACAAAATGCTCCACCGATAAAAAAAAATTGCGGATCAAAGTATCGACACAACCGATTCAACCAATAGTCGTCGCAAACCTATTAAAATAAATTTTATTAATATAGATACAATTACCTGTCTTGCTTCACGTCCTTGAGAGCACTTACTACCTCACGAGTCACCTGTACCCAACTCCGCAGATGTCCGTCCAGCTTCTGATACATTAATTCATCTTTATACCTAACTGAAGTATTTTTATTTGAAAAGTTTGGAGAAATAGAGAGATATTAGATATGAACTTCAAAATTTGGTAGAAATAAATTATTGGTTGCCTGAAAACTGAAGCCCATTTGAGCTACATCTGATGAACTTAGTCCGCTGTTCTACTTAATAGCTCCTTAATCATGATATGTTACTGGTCTATACTGTTACTGTTTGTAGGTTAATTATTGGTTTGATCTATAAATAAATCATCTGAAAGCTCATTTATATTTATCACTTCCGCTCAGCTACTCTCAATGTATGCTTCCCTAAGCAGTCCCTCCGCATCCTGTTATAACCTAACTTAAAAATCAGAATTCATCGATTTCAAATCACGAGAGAAAATCCCACCACCTTACATGCAATTGGGCGTAAAGTTACAACTTGAAGAATTTGTAAAAGAAACCGATGGATGTCACATCAATTCGATAGACTACAAAAAGCAGAACGCAGAAACGCTTATTTATTTATTTTGATGCAAAATTTTTAATAAAATAGTAATGTCCCGATTTTGTCAGCCCGTACCAGACCTTTATTTTCCAGTCTCGAGCAACTCATGTCAATGTCCCATAAGCCAACTGCAAACAATGAGTCCAATCGTCTTGTGATACGGGGGATTATCACACGACTCTAACGACTCCAATCACACCATATGTTAGAGCAAATATTCCTCTACCAGACGCTGCACAGTGGGCAAGAACTGATGAAAACTAAGGAAAAAATCTGTATCTTTTGTCACATTTAAGCGCGGCATGCAAACAAGGCCATTTCCGGTTGAAAATTGTCTGGGGAATCGAATGGAACTGATGTCAATCACCGCACGGATATGGTTGTGGACCTATAGAGCCAATATTACCCCACTCCCCCTTGGTGTTGTTTGAGAAGGAAATAATTTCTCATCACCACGAGGCTCTACGAGTGAACAGCTGTTTTTATGCTAGAACAAAATTGTGAAGAATAAGTATTGATAGTTTCGTTAGCGCACGGCAGGCTGTCAAAATTGAATAGAAGTAGTTTTTAAAATTGAGCGGAGGGCATTGTAAGGAAGTATTTCAAAACAAACACACAATCTTTTGCCAAGCATCCCAGTTAACTGCTACAACAAGCAAGCATTTAATATCAAATTGCTAGTCAACAGTTGGTTGTTAAAGTTTTGAAAATTGTTAACTTTAACTGTCGAGCCTGTAAAGAAAAATAATAAACCAACTAGGAAGCCTAAACGGACTTTAGAATTTAAATAATGGTTGGATGATGGTATCTCGAGTATAGACTGTTCCAGAAAGTATAAGCACACTCTCAAAATCACAAAAATGTCATGTTTTTTTTTAGTTTTAATAATTTTATTTGTAAAATCATATTTGTATTTGTGTTTTATATGATATTTTACTCTCGTTTAATCAAAATATTTAATCATAGCCAAGACTCCTAACTTTTCCTCGAACATGATCCATAAGCTTCTGCACAGTGGTACTTCCCACGATTTTGACCACTTTTGGCCAATCTTTTTTAAATTTTTGAATGTCGTCCGCTGGTTTTATGAATTTTTGAAGCTTTGCTTTGGTTAATCTAATCTAATCTAATCTCACACTCACGCAGCCAATTCGTGAAGGCATTCTGGAAAATGATGTTTTCTTGAATACATCATTTTTCTTGTCACCAGCCAGGCCAACTGCGTAGTATGTGCCGCAGAGAGGATTCCAAGAAATAGAGCGATTCCAGAAAGATCTAAACTCGCTCTACTACTTTGAATCAAGGGATGGAAGAAAGCGTGGACCTCCCGTACCAAACGCTTCCATGTAGAGTTAAACGGTTAAACAGTACGATAATATGTACTTTATCGTTGGGAGCATAGATACTAGAAAGATTAGTTTATGCTCCTTTTGCCTGTGGGTTCACTTTTGGCATTTGAACCAAAAGCCTGGCAATAATTGCCAAGGTTATAGCGCCTTATCTTGCTCAATGGGGTAGGTGGACTAAAACTTACGACGATGGATAAATGCGAAGCTGAAAGTAGCATAAAAAATATTGTGAAGGGATGCTATAATATAAAATAAGAATAACATGTGCACTGTCTGCATGTCTTTCTATTGTGGTCCTGCTGCAATTGTAGATGGACTTGCAATATCATTGCCATGAAGGAAAAATAATTAAAATACTCATGCAATACTAGGAAATTCCATGGATAATCCATAATTATATACCGTATAAAGAATACTTACAGTTTTCGTGGTAGAGTAAGATCTCAGCATGCTAGCTTACCGGGGTCGCGCTGCCTACTTTGCGTTGGTGGGACTGCATCCTAAGGTATAGCTGACGAGATACAGCGTTTCTGACTCAGCCGCTGGTGGACAGACGCTCGGCACGCACCTCCTCAATCTAGCTGAAGTCAGAAGGACAACAGTGTCCAGGCTGCACTACCAGTTAAGTACACAACCCTTAGCTGGCTTAGGAAGCATGAGGTAGGAACTTGTGAGGACCAGAGCTATGTTGCAGGAACGCACGCTCCATCACAGTTGTCGACTCACCATTTTGCAGCCCTTATGAATTTTTGAAGCTTTGCTTTGGTTAAAGCTCAAAAAGACTCGATTGGCCGTGCCTCCGGGCAATTCGGCGGATTCATGGCTTTCGGCACGAAACATACATTTTGACTTTTGTACCATTCTAAAGTGTCCTTTGCGTAATAACATGACGCCAAGTCAGGCCAACTACTTGACCTTCGTGCTGCCTGGTCATCGGCAATAATCGCTTCTGGAGACATTCCTTAACGTATTTCTAAGTGTTCATCGTCTCCGTTGTGATGTACGGACTAGATGTTTTACCACACTCGCATATTGCCTGCCAAACCATAACCTTCTTACCGATTTTTTCGGTAAAAAGTGCCTTCTCCGTTTCGGGGATGTCTTCGGCTTCGCTTACAGTATAGAATTGTGGTCCGGGAAGCGTTTTGTAATCTAGTTTCACATACGTTTCATCGTCCATTATTATACTTCCAGAATTTCTACACATTAACGAATCGTAGAGTTTGCGGGCCCGGGTTTGGGCATCCCTGATCTTTTGAGCGATATCCGGATTAACAGGACTGGATTTCCGACAACTCTTCGGCGCATCTTCAAACGTACACTGTTCTCTATATTTTCGAAATGTAGATCGTACCGCTCCGACGCTTACACCATCTTTCTTGGTCAATTTTTTCAAGGAGAGTCCGCTCACAGTGCACCATTTGTGCACGATACTTTTACGTTGTTCCGGAGTAAGACCGCGCATTTTAATAGGTAACACAAAACTGAGCACTTTTTTGATGCTATGTCAGAAATGTGCAAACATAAGGACGCAGCCAAAACATGTTGAAATATTTCATTATATTCAAAGTGATCGTTAAAATAAGGTGTGCTTATACTTTCTAGAACAGTCGTTACTTTTTCCAAACAGACGGATCTGATTTTGTAAACAAAGAGGGGAAGTAAGATTCAAACGTAAATTTCTCCTACCACTCAGTATCCTCACTGATAGTAATGTTACCATCACGTTAGATGGACTCCATAGTAGAAACGTTATTTCTTGTGATGGTGGCCATAGTTTGCATGAAAGCTAAGGGTTTCATGAATTAAACGTTTGAATCTTACTTCCCCTCCTTGTTTACAAAATCAGAAACGTCTGTTTGAAAAAGTACGTAAAAAGTACGTTATAACTAGCAGTAAACATAACCTTTGATATTAAAATAATAATAATAATAATTTTCATGATTTACATATTAACATATAAATATTATATTTATGATAATATGTAAATCATGGAAATATAAGTTACTAGCTGACCCGGCAGACGTTGTCCTGCTTACAATTAAACTACTTACTCGAAAATTGGAGAAGGTATTAGCTCGAATCGCAAGCTTATGGTTGTTAGATGGCATTCGATCTAGAGTAGTCTTGAAAATTTAAATGAATCCATTAGGCTCATCGCTTGCAATTGTTGTACAATGTCTCGCTTCATGGTGAAATAATGTTGCTAAACGTATCTCGGTTGAAATAAACTGTAGAAATCAATGGCCTGCGTCCGTCGGTGGCAACATTCAATTCGCCTTTTACTAAATTTGACCTGCATCGTAGACGCTTTCACAATTTCATAATTTACTAATTTTTAAACTCTTATGGTTCAATGTCCAAGAAAACTTTTAAATATTATTATGTGCGTTGCACCAAACGAAATCATTTGAAAACAACCATTATAACTCTGGCCGTTCTGCTGAAAATGTTTAGAACAACTTCCTGATCCAGACACCAATGAGCGCAAGGGTTCTGGTGTTTCATTTGGGAACTTCAATGCATTACAATGACAACAAACTACACTCATTGATCCAATGGCAACTGATATATTCACAATGTCATCAACCAAAGGTAGCCCGTTTTTTGTGGAAGATTTTGTGGAATAAAGGCTTGCCTTCGTAATATTGTTACCGATTGTTACCAGATCTTTCTGATACTTGCCGATTACGCTTCTTCCTCACTCAATCGCTTGTATTTTGAGCTGCTGTTTTTTCTTCACTCAACATCATTCGAGCCCGTGAAATTCGTTGTCAATTCAATTCAGTTTGAGTTGTACGCTGATCGTCGCTTTGTCTTATTTGAGAGTTTGTTGAGCTAGCAGCCGACCGATATTATTCTGTATAGGCAACAGAACAACAATACTAATTGAAATTAACTGAAATCCCAACTTAATTAGTGTCTTTTTAATTTCTAGTAATGTCGTCGTTTTCACCTTCCTGATGCACTATTAATCACACGGCGAACGATACAAATGTAACCACAAACGTAATTGCACATCTGTCAGTTCAACACCGAAGGCATAAACTAATACCTTCACTTTGCATTGACCTACATTCCAATTCTTGACCAACAACAGAATAGGGCCTATCAACATTTGTAAACATAACCTTTTTTTTTTGCAAGCCATAGGTTACACACACATATCCATAGCATCATCGTATCGAGAAAATTTCCCCCAAATTATAGTATTGGTTTGCGTGGGTGGCCTTTGGCTTAAGAGAAAAAGGGCTCAGAAATGTTTGTTTACATATGTTGATAGGCCCTATTCTATTGTTGATCGCTGCGAGGTGTCACCAATAGAAACGTTCCAGTTTATACGTGAATCTACACGCTATAAATCGTTTACACTGAAGTTACTTTAAGCGAACGGTATCCACTCGCGTTAATAACAAACCACGTCAAATTCCGACAACCCCGTAAAAAATTGCGAAATAAGCGACTCTAGTGTATTATCATTTTTTGTATATCTTTTCCAAAGGTTCTGAGTAACAATCAGTGATTCTCTCCTCTCTCGTTTTTGTTTTGTTAATTACGAAACCATTATAATAGTTTCCAACGGTTCCTCCTTACAAATCGAAAGATGGTCTTGCTGGCTAGTTTATTATGATATTCCCATATAAAATCATAATTTGGTTTTTATGACTTTTTTTCATTTTCCAGTAAATATTTCTAATATTTTCTTCATATAAACCTGTTGGAAACCAAGACGAATCAAACAAAAAAGAAATCAAGTAAATCCATTGTGTCGTTCGTGAGTTATGCTGTCACGAACGGACAGCATTTCATTTTTATATATATAGATGATAAAAATGGTAAAGATAATGATACATATATAACCAATATACAATGCGTTATAAAATAATACATATAAATACACTGAAAGGCAAAATAAAGTGCCCACCTCATCGTTTTTTCAATTTCTCTCATTTAATTGGTTCAAATTAAAGTAAACACACTGTATTTTTATTATTATCTTGTTTTTTATATTCTTTTTAAGTTTCACTTATGGAATACTGAAAAAAAAGAAGTTTTACTTAAAGAAAAAAAATCAATTTGTGTTAAAAAAAAAACAGTGACAAAATAAAGTGCCCACTTCATTTAGGCTACAGAAAACATAAATTAAAGTAAAATAAAAGCATTTCAATAATTGATGTATCCCTCAGGACCTTCTTCAGGTTCTGTGGATCTAGCTCTTTCCAGGCGCGCTCCAGAGCTTCAAAATATTTATTTTTATTGGTAACACCAGTTTTGTCAACCCTGGCATCGAGAATCGCCCACAAATTCTCGATGGGATTGATCCGACAAGACCGGAAGAAAGACTTGGTCTTCTTGGCAGTATGCTTCGGGTCGTTGTCCTGCTGGAATACGAACTTCTCTTCAAGGCCCGTCTGGATCAACAAAACCTCCAGATTTTCTCGCAGGATGTTGATGTAAGAATCTGCCGTAATTATCCCGTCGATTTTCACAATTCTTCCCACTCCATCCCACGAAAAACACCCCCAGACCATCACATTTCCTCCTCCATGCTTCATCGTGCCTTGTATGTGGCGCTCCTGAAGCTCCTCTCCCGATTTGCACCAAACACGAACCCGCCGCTTTCGGTTAAACAGCTCGAATTTTGATTCATCCGTCCAGAGAACCGTTTTCCAGAACTCTAGGGGCTTATCAGCATGCTCCTTAGCAAACTTAAGCCGTTTGGCTTAGTTTGCCTTGCTGGTAAATGGGCGCTTCCGGGCAAGTTTGCTATTCAACCCCTGTGCTACGAGACGGCGACGAACAGTTCGACCGGAAACTGATAACTGAAGGGTTTCCTGGATCTCGCGGACAGTTACCTTCGGGTTCTTCTTGACTTCGCGCATGACCTTGGTGTCCGTTCTCGCATCCGTTTTCCGCTTCCTGCCTCTGCCAGGGCAATCCACCTCTGATCCAAACGTTTTAAGCTTCAGAAGAATTTTGTCAACCGCTGCCTTACTGATACTGTACTTCTTAACGACAGCCCGGTGCGATTCACCGTTTTGCACATCACGAACGACCAATTTTCGGATACACAAGGGAATTGCTTTCGAAAGCACAGCGTTCTCCATTTTTTTCAATTGAATCAAATGCGATCACGTATACGTATCACGTATAGGTTGAGCCGTTTGCTTCAAAACATGTCAAAATATCAAAACATAAACAATCGAGGGGTCTTCCAAGGGAAACTTATCGAAAACATATCGATTTTTGAAGTGGGCACTTTATTTTGTCACTGTTTTTTTTTCAGTGTATATATAGGGCAGCCCCTGCTTAAACCGTAGAAAAAATTGCTTCTCCATTGTGAATCTAAAAAATTTCGAAAATGATACATTATCGGAGCGAAATTAAAAATTATTTAAAATGATTTTACAAAACTTAGTAATTCCATGGATGGCCTGAAATAATGTATCATATAAGGAATAGTATATCTTAAATTTCGATATCCTTTTCGTTTCCTTGAATCGCAATAATCATATTTAGTGGATCTCACAGGTACTACACTGCCGTTCTACGCATAACTGTCCCATGTTGCGAAAGTTGCAGTTGAGAAAAAAGCGTTTTAAGTTTTGCGTCACTATTGTATAGGGCTGGTAAGATTCGTGGTAAAACCCACAAATTTATGAGTGGCATTTGAAGATGTGGCTAAGTTTTGATGTAATCTGTGGTATTACAAATAATAAGATTATTTTTGAATGTAAAATACGAGGTAAAATATTCAGTGGGACTGATATGCGTAGAATTTTGCCTTGCAGCAGAAAATTCTAGGTATATCAGTCCCACTGCATGATGTATTGATGGATCGTTGGCGATAGAATTTACGTTTTCAAATACACAAGCCATGTGCATTATTGTTTATGCTCTGATTATTTTTTATCACCATTTCATCATTAAAAACACAGTTCTATCAAAAACAAATGGTGGCTTATATAGACAATTTAATGTCAATGTTTTCATGTCAAAGTCATTGTTTAAGTTTACATATAAGCCCCTTATCAATGCTGAGCGTCGAGTAGTTCCTACAAAGAATGTTGTAAACTTAAATCAATTTTGTTTTCGAAGATCTCTTAAGAAATGTCGTAGTGGGACTTTTATGCCTAGAATTTCAACATGGGACAATCTAACTTGATGTTTTTTGATACAAACTCAGAACAAAGTATATAATGTTTTGTTTGTATCCAATAGTATAGTTAAAAAACTAAGCATATATTGAAAAAGCTGCAATTTGACCAAAAACAACATGGGACAGTTATGCGTAGAACGGCAGTACAGTGATTTCAAGTAATCAAAATAATTCAAATGTAATAATATTCTTTCATATCATAATATAGAATAATAGAATGACGGAACTAAATAATAACATGAGCCCGCGAGTTTACGTTAAAAGAATATCAAGATACTCTATATCACGTAATATAAGCTGTAGTGTGAACGTACTATAAGAGTGTGTTTGAACCTTGATATTATTTTCCAAGTCTTACACACAAAATCGATCCAAGCAGGCTTTAACTATGCAGCACTTGATTGCCAGGTTGACGGATCTTTTCAAACTAAGCTAATATAAAAAAAAATAGAGGCACGCATAATGTCTTTCATTGTGCGTTTATCGGTATTGCAGGAGTAAAACCTAAGCTATTTCCAAGGTATAAGATACAGCTTTTCCCCATATTTGCTGCTACTCTTTCAAGATCATTTAACCTGTGCATTCTCATTTAAGGCTAGAAAAGAATATAGTGGAAATCATTGAGCTCTATCGAGAAGCATAACATTTCAAACATGATACTTCAAGTCTGTGCATAACCCTCACTACATCATTGCCAATAGGACTTGGAGGAGCACAGCGTAGATCTCAGTCGTCTATTGACAGCCTTTGCCAAGAACAGCGCATCCAGATGCAAAATATTGTGATTTTAATTCCCGTATTAGCAATTCAACCGCATATTAGCATGAATGCAACATATCTGCGTTTCTCATAAATGTGACTACACAGTTTCTGCAGAGCAGGCTCAGTATGATGCGGCTGTGAGCTGGTCTATGCTTTCACCCCGTCTATTAGCTGCTTCTTGAGAGGAAAGCACCGGACACTTTCCTGGCAATGTTCCGTTCCGACACAAACGAGCTGCACCACTTCGAGGTATAGAGGCCAATCGTCTGCCCACTCCCACAGTCAGTTTTCTTGCGCAATCAAGAAGTGCACATTCTTGTACCGGCTTGGCTGGGCAGCCGGCATCGATGACGATGCCACAAAGCCCTGCTCGGCACCACCCAAACTGATCCTAGCTAAGAGAGGATAAGATTTATTTGCATAATTTAATATTAAATGCTTCATGCATTGAGAAATTATAGCGAACATGACTTTTCCGTTACACTTGTGTGGCCACTGATGGCTATATAAACGAACGGTACCGTCTAGAATGGAAGTGGCCTGTTGACGGCTCAAGTTATAGATGGCGTTGTTGTTAACGGAAGTTGTATACAGTTACGGCCAGCATTGTGCTGCTGTGGACTCTTCGAATGTAGATCGAGAGTGATTTGTTGTGAGTATAATTGTTTGACATTGCGCTAGCAGATGCCTAATGGAAAATCTTGGTTATGTGATGAATAAATGGGAGCGAACCGTAATCAAAGTGATATTCCGGGGGTCATGAATAAAGTATACAATTTCGAAGTGACGGTATTTTTCCATTAGTAATTATTGTTAGTTTATCAACTAGTGCTTTTTTATTGTGAAATGTCCCATACACTTTTATTGGTTGTTGGAGAGATTTGATTGATATTGATATCTAGTTTGGGATTTTTAAACTCGTTTTGATTGTATCTGAACAATTCATTTTATCTCCCTTACTTAAATGACCTGCTTAGCCATGTGCAGCTAATTAGCCTTGAATTTATTACCAATTCCGAACAAATAAGATTGCCTACATATATCGAAGCCAGGCACGTCATTCCTTCCTGTGCTTTGGAAAAGGGGAAACGAAAAGTTCTACGGATCGAAAATAAATCGCTATGACAGCTCCGAATGAAATATTGAATAAGAAATTGATGGGCTTTATTTGCTATCCAATATTTGTTCCATTTGGTAGTGCATTAGTGTGTACCATAGTACGGAAGCAATGCTTGCTAGATAAGCAGGATATTCGATATGAAATATTCAGTCACACAACACACGAGTTCCACTGTTTGTGTTAGCTCTATTATAACTACTTTCATTTGTCGTTATTGGACAGGATTTGCCTCGAGTCGAGTCGATTGATGAAATCACAAATAAACGCATATTAGGATTCTTCTTCGAATATTTCTTTTTCAATGCTTTTAACGCTTCTTGACTGATACTATGCTGTCTCTCAACAAGATTAATGGTCGGTAATAAAAGTTATGTCCATTTAGAATCCGGAATGATAAAATCATTTGTATCTCGGTAACGGATTGACGTACAAATAAGTTTAATACATCAAAACAAAGGTAGTTCCCTGTACTTTAAAAATATCAATACAAATCATTTCTCTTTGTTTCTTATTAAAATTTCGCACTTTCTTCTTTATTCCTCCCATCAAACGCTGCACAGTTCCGGAGTCAACTACCTTGGCACATTTGCTCCACATTTTGGTCATCTGAGTCGCGTCCCGAGCCGTCCACTTTTCTTAAGCTTCCGCTTCATTATTGCCCAAAATCTCTCGGTGGGCCGGAGCTGCGGGCAGTTTGGGTGGATTTATGTTTTTATCGATGCAATCTACGTTATTATCGCGGTACCAGTGGATGACTTCCCGGCTGTAGTGGCAACTCGCCAAATATAGCCAAAACTACACGGGACCTTTATGGGCTTTTATGAGAGGTAGTACACGGATTTTGAGGCATTCTTTCTTGTACAGCTTCGAGTCCATCATCTTATTCGTCACGAACACTTTGGTCTTTGCTCCGCAGATGCATAAACTTTGCCAAATTTTTTTTTTTTTTTTGAAAATTTCTCCATAAAAGCCAAATTAAACTTCGCAGGAACATATCCTCGTGCCGTCGCCATGTAGAATTTTTGGCCAGGCAGCTGTCTGAAATCCATTTTGACGTAGGTTTCATCTTCGATGAGCAGGCATCCTTGGTATTTCGTCAAAACCTGTTGGTACAATTTCCGAGCTCGAGTTTTGCTGAGAAACCTTTGCTTCAACGTTCTGTTTGGTTGCTTGCTGGCTCGCTAAGAACAATATTCTGCTCACAAACGAATTTTTCGAACGGTACTGCGAGCAGCAGCGTATTTATGTGCGACTTCATTATCTGATAGTCCAGGGTTTGCTCTGACGGTTCTCAACACCGTCTACGAAGCTTACCCTGAGGCACTCGATCCACGCTCTTTTGCTCCCTGAAATGTTATCATACATGGTTGATTTGGCGATTTTCAACGTTTTTGCGATTTTTATTGCGGACCACGTTGGATTATCAACGTGGGTGCAACACTATTTCTCTCCTCTCGGCTTCCATCTGGAATAACTTTTGATTCACTGCACGAAACACCGTGAAACTTATAGCACAAAAAGTGGGCACCTAGGTAAACAAACCGCTGTAAAATAATTCTTGCAGTGGTCACTTTCTGTGCCGCTGCAACACAATAAGTGATTCCGGATTCTAACTGGACAGAACTTTAGCAATGTGGCAACCAGTTCAGTGTCAAACTAGTCAGTACAATCCTACAGAGCATACAATAAACTGCATTAATCATCAATTTGAATACCGTGCTGCATCAATATCCGGACGGTCTATAAATCCGGCAAATATGTTTATAATTTATAAGTACGCCATCATTGAACATTATTCAACATTGGAAAAATGTATGAATATTGTATAATCTTATGTTAAAATTTATGAGCTGATATGTGCAGAGATGGCTTAGGAAATTAACTTGAAAACTGATTGTTAATACGGTCAAGCCACTCAAATATTGATGCAACACGGTACTGTAAATAATCGTATTGTTGCTGTGATTTTTCTTAGATAATGAAGTGCATCTCCTGCTTAAATTATGTCGCACTAGTAGGCAACTATCAGTTTATCATCCATTGTTAGATTGTTGGGGTTAGGCGACAGCTACACTTCATGGAGACCAGGAGGGAACGTAATATTGATCAATACATGAAACTAAGGCTTAGACTCAGTAGTTTTACCGAAACCATTTTGAAATTCAAGAACATTAACTGATGTATCTGGTCTGTAAGGTAGTTGGCCTTCCCGTAGTTCAGCCTGGGTAACGCTAAATGAACTATGTTTCGTTCAGATTCAGATTCGCCTAATCGTGACGAACGGAAAAATACAGTGGGAATGTCACGGGCCTGGAAACTGTACACCCAGATGCTGACGAAGCCTCACTGTCGCATCATGGATGATGAAACTTACGTCAAGGTGGACTTCCGGCTGCTTCCGGGGCTACTGTTCTTCACCGCCCAGCACAAGTTAGATGTTCCGGAGAAAGTAAGGTAGCAGAAACTTTCAAAGTTTTCCAAGAAATACATCATTTTTCAAGCGATCTGCTCAAAAATAGTGCGCCGTTCGTGACTACCGGGACTGTAAACGGGAAAATCAACCCCAAAGATCGTCTACAGAAGCGTCTGCTTCCTCTTTTGAAACAACACGAGGGCCTCATTCGATCCTCTGGCCGGATTTAGCTTCGTGCCACTATTCAAATGTTGTCCTTGAGTGGTACGAACCGAACCGAACACTTGGAGGTCACCAAACCAAATGGAATCACTGATCTACCATGTTTTGATAGATGGTCAGCACTTCTCAGACATCATCGACGTCAGAAGCTATCGAATCGGACCACTACCTTAGTGATGGCTAACATGCACCCAAAACTCTTCGCAGTGAACTTTTGGTACATTCTTATAGGACTGAAGCAACCAGACGTTGAAGGCTACGCGCAATTGCTCGAAACTGGAAGTGGATGAGCTCATCGAAGCCCCTCTAGAGGACTGTTGCAACACTGTGAAAATATCTATCAGCGGAGTAGCGGAGAACGTCTTAGGTTACGTGGAACGAAGCCAACAGAACGAGTGGTTCGACGAGGAATAACAGTAGGTGTTGGAAGAGAAGAACGCAGCGCGGCCACTTGTGCTGCGTCAAGCTACCTGTCAGAGTGTGAAACGGCACAAACAAGCGGGGGCAGCCAACCCAACTCTTCCGAGAGAAAAAGCGCCGCCAGAATAAGAAGGAATGTGAGAAGCTAGAATATCTGCGCCATTCACATGAAACGCAAAAGTTCTACCATAAATTCAACACATCCCGCAGAAGTTTTGTGCCGTGAGCTTAAATGTACCAAGATAAAAATGGGAGTAATCTGATAAACGATTGTGACGTGCCGGAAATGTAGAAGCAGCACTTCGATGAACACCCGAATGGAGTACAGGAAGAGGACCAAGACAACGAAGGAGGTGCCGTCGGCGATGCAGCAAGTGACTCCCGACGATAGATGAAGTTAAGGATGCAATTAAGCAGATGATCAATTTGTGCCCGTACAAGTTGGCAAATTGCCTACATTGACTGATAGTCAGGGTTTGAGATACACAACAACTGCCGGAAGAGTGGAAGGGTGGAGTTATATGCCCTGTTCTTCAAGAAGGATAACAAACTGGACTGTGCAAAAAGTGTAACGTTCTGTAGAAACTAATGTACCCCTTGCTAAACAGGAAGTCTACATTGTCCCTAAAGAACAAGCTTTGTATCTACAAACAGGTCATACTTCCGGTTATTGAGTAAGGCATTCCGATCTGGAGGAGTTGTGCAAAAACACACCCTTTAAAGCTACAGCGGGTTCAAAACAAGTTTCTCAGGATAATCCTAAACTCACCTCCGCGGACGAGAACTACTGAGATCCACCGTCTGGCTGACATGAAGACACTAGAAGATCGTTTAAGTGAGACTCTCAAAAGGTACAGGACACGTTGCCACCTATCAGACCACCAAGACATCCGGGATCTGGTACCTCTCCCTTAGGTTTTTCAAATTGTTGTCATTGTAGTACAAATTTTATAAATTTACACCAACCAATCTTCAATATGTAAATTTGAATAATTTACATTGTAAAAATCAACAAAGACTTACACCCCGTTCGCACTACAACCTTTATTACTTGATATAGAGTATCTTGATATCAAATGCCATGCACATTATTTCCAGTGAAAACTAGATGTATAGATGCTGATATCAAGATAGCCTATATCACGTAATATCGGCTGTAGTCTGAACGGGGTGTTAGAGCCTTCTAGGCTAAACAATGGAAAATTTTAAAAAAGTAGTGTTAAAATTGATTGAATATAATGAAAGAGACATTTTACTACTACTATTACTAACTGGACTGTGAAAATTATCGTGCGGTCACCGTCCTTAACGCCGCCTATAAAGTACAATTCCAAATCCATCTTTCAGCGACTGTCACCACTAGCGAATAGATTCGTGGGAAGTTATTAGACCAGCGTTATCAAAGGCGGGTATACAATGGACCTGATCTTTACATTGCGGCCAATCCTCCAAAAGCAGCGTGAATATAGAGTCCATAGGCATCATCTAAAGGGTGTCCACAGTTGAATTGTATCACTTTAAACTCGAACTCAAAAACAACACTCTCAACTAATTGTCATGAAATATTCAGGGAATAAAATACAATGTTTAATCTTGGTTTAAGTATTTTTATTTCACTGTAGTTCTTTACCATATCCAAAAGCCCGAACTTTCTTCTTAATACCACGCATAAGATTTTGTACAACGCTTGAACTGACATTTTATTCCGCTTTCAACCCTGACTTCAACATTTCATGTTCTGTAGTGACAACTTTAGGATGCTTACAAAGTTCGTGCTTCATTATAGCCCAATTTTTTTTCAATTTGCCGCAACTCTGGAGAGTTTGGGGGTTAAGATCCTTCGGCACGAATTTGACACCATTCGTCTTGCACCACTTCGTGGAGTAGTGACAAGAGGCTAAGATTGTAGGAACGTTGTGTGTGTTGAGAAACGGAAGCAGTAGTTTTTTGAGGCATTCATTTATGTATACTTGACCATTTACAGTTGAAGTTGTCACGAAAGGCTTGCTCCATTTACCACACAAACAAATCCCCTGCCAAATCGTGAATTTCTTGGGGAACTTTGACACTTGCTGTTTCCTGAGAGACTCTGAAACACCGAACTTGTCTTTCGCAGTCACATACCGGTTGCCGGGAATTTGTTCAAAGTCGGCTTTTACGTGTGTTTCATCGTCCAGGATGCAGCAGTATGGTTTCGTCAACATTTGTGTGTAGCTTGCGCGCACGTGTTTTAGCTGTCCTATTCTATTTCTCATTCCGGTTTGGAGCTTGCTGAACTATGAATGAACGGAGCCCGGCTCGTTTCTTGGCTTCCTGCCCGAAACTTTTGGTCAAGTGCAGCTTTTTCACGACATCCCGAACGGAACAGTTGGGTTTGCGTTTAAAGGCAGCAACTACTTGCTTGTGATCCTTCACACAGTACGGAACGTTTCTTCCGATTGACAGTTAAACGTTCCCCGAAACGTTTTATGACACGAGACACTGTAGATTGGTGAATTTTCAACATCTTTCCGATGGCTCGGTGCGAAAGAAGTGAGTTGTCGAGGTGCGTGTGCAAAATGTTCTCGCGCACTTGCTGTTCCTTCGACTCCATTTTCGAAACTACGACACATTTCACAATGAAACTCACGCAGTGTGAATGCACGCTGAGGTCATTTCACCCAAAATTTCGTTGAAATCAACCCAAAGGGCGAAATGTTACAGCTTATTGAAAGTGATGCAATTTAACTGTGGACACCCTTTATTCATCGACTTTAAAGCCGCATATGAGACAGTAAACCGAAAAGAGCTATGGAAGATTATGAACCAGAACGGCTTTCCCGGATAGCTGACCAGGCTAATCATGGCTACAATGGATGGTGCCCAGTACTGTGAGAGGATATCGGGTGGATTTTCGGATTCATTCGAATCCCTGCTGTTCTACCAGGTGCCTTTGAAAATGTTATGAGACGTGCAGCACTCAACATGCGGGGCACGATTCCCAACTGATCCACTCAATTTATCTGCTTTGCCGATGACGTGGACATTGTTGGCAAAACATTTGAGGCGATGGCAGAGCAGTACCCCAGCGTACAGCATGGAAGATTCGGTTAATGCTGATGATGTAAGGATGATGAGAACTACCATTCAATGTAGCAAGGCAGCTCCCTATAGCACTGAATTGTTTCAATTAAACGGTTTGATCAAGGCGGTACTGTTGAAAATGTTTCATCATGTTCCTGTATGAAGAGCCAAAAACGAATTGTGGGCCAGTAAACAGATACACTCACGCGCAACTCAAAGCTATATGCTGTCCTCGTTAGGTGAAATGTTAACAATAGGGAGGAGGCAGTCCCAGGCTCCCTATCCAAATCGGTTCACTCGGGTGCCCAGACGGTCCCTTCCTTTCACCGTTAAATGTTATTTTATGAATACCTAGCATACCCTGTTGTGGTGATTTGATTGCTTACCTTGTATTAGAAAACCTGTCTGAAAGAAAAAATGGTTTGGGTTATTTATAACAGCTTACATGCTTTAACTCCATGCTACTTTAGCTTGTACCTAATGGTTGAACTGCTGTAGAGTATTAAAAAATATAGTACAGCTTATAAAACATGTTTTTAAGCCAATTGCAAGTAATCATTGGGAAGCTTTTCGTTCTGTTTCAAAAACTTTAATTGATAAAAACAAAACAAAACAGTTTTATTCAGCTCTGGAAGCTGTAATTTCACATTTAATTGACATATGTGTTAATTAGACGCTGTGAATTGTTTGTTGGGGTGTTATATGGTATTTCTCGCGGTCATGGGATATGAAAGAGAATAGGAGAAAGGAGAGAAGCATTCGTAGTTGGTAACATGCTATGCACATGTGAGATTTTGATGGTGATATTCACACAACGGCCGTTTAGAACGGTTCATTTTCCATGAGCTTTAAAACAATTTTTTGCAAACATTTTCTTGTATCAAATGAACGACAAAACATACGCACTCGAAGACTTTAAACAGCTTCCTGGCTTCCTGGGTCTGGCTTTTTATACCGCTACCCAGAAGAAAGCCGTTGCCGAGCATTTCCGGGCAAAGAAGGTGTCCATATGCCGAAGAAGTATTTGATTTGGCAGGCCATATGTAGTTGTGGTCGAAAATCTAAAAGTTTCGTCTCCACCGGCACTATCAATGAAGATGCGATAAAGCATGTCTGGAAAAGCTGTAAGTACCGTTTATCAGAAGCCACGACTCCAGCTCTGTTTTGGCGCGATTTGGCCTGTTGTCACTATGCGAAACTCGTCCTGGAATGGAATAAGGTACAAGATGTCAAATTGATACCAAAATCAGCCATTCCACCAACCATTAGAGAAGTACTGGGCTCTAGTTAAGCGGAAACTCTTCGAAACTTAGAAAAAAGTAAATCGTACCCATGGTTTCAAGGGAAGATGGAGAACTGTCACGGCGGGCGTATCTAAGGATACCGTGCGGAACCTGATGGCGGGTGTACCACAGAAAGTTCGAGAATTCTACTCTCCACTGTTTTGATCGGATTAAATGTGGGTAAACACGGCTCAGAATAGGTGCAAGCGTATTTAATTATTGTGAAAATTAATCCCATAGTTTTCTAGTAATAAGTGAAGTGTGATTTTTATGGTTTGTGCAATTACGCAACAAAAATGTGTGAGGATATAGTGCAATTAAAGAGAAAACTTGGAGTCTGGCTCGAGTATATTCCCTAGTACGGTTAGATCAATACGACGAATTTGTAGTGCAAAGGTAAGAAATTGTGTTGAAAATCTGACTGCTCATTATTTTTACGAAATTTAAGTCTCCGAATGGTTTTTTAATTTTATTTGCCAAGATTATATATTCCTGGTTACTGTGTCCATTTATTGGAGAAATCAAACATCTTTTTACGTTTGAAGTTGCATGGCTGCAGAATGTGATGAATATATGTCCTATGGTGAGAAAAGGTTCCGCTTCCCTACATACATCTGATACCTATCAATTGGCGTTTTCGTCTCTTTCAAACTCGGATTCATCAATAGTTAGTAGGTATATGTCTTTTATACAATAAACATAACATAGTTGGGCAATATAGATACACAAAAGACTATCAACACTCAAACAGAATTTACAAGGATAATCAGCGAAAACTACCGAGCACCTAAAAATTCGAGCAGAGCAAACCTATGTGGGATGATCAAATTAAAAATTCACTATGAGAGTGGCTTTCTGGCTAGCAAATAATCCGATTTCACGGCTCAATGGCTACTTTATGCGCTCGTGTGTTTGTTTGATGGCAACCGATGTTTATGTACGGTATGCGACTCCTTCACATCTAGCAAGGGCTGCTGGGTGTAGTTGTGTGAGCTGTATTGATACGGATATGTGTTTCAGGATCCAACCTGACGCGTATAAGGCCATGAACATGACAGTGTTGGAGCCGTGTGCCGTGTGCAATTACCGGAATGCCGTATGCTAATCTGATGCTCCGGAATGTTTAATTAATGATGATATTGAACACATTCCGTTTAAGAACGCTCATCTCGAACAGCAGAGAAGTCATTTAACGGCGGTCGTTGGCAATTAAAACATAAAGGATATTATATCTGGGTTTTGTTCTTCCAGCATATTTATAGTTAAACCGGAAGCATGCATTTTGAAAATTTACTATAAAGAGAAACAAACACAAAAGCGATTAATTTTCTGCAACTCATCACTATGTTAAAATGTGTTTAGTTCTTTTAATCAACTCTAAATTGTGCCAGAACTGATTTCTTCAACCCGGCAGTGCATCTACTAGTCTTCCATTCAAAATTGCGGATTCAATTAGCCATAAAATGTTGTCTCTTAGGAGCCCGACTAACTACGAGGCTATTGTACGAGCCTAGCTTGCGAATGGCTGTTTTCCTGTCTGAAAGCTATCTTTTTGTTTGTCATTTTCCCACACATGCCTGGTTCAATAAAAAGTCATGATGGAAAATATATCTGATGTCGTAAAAAATAAATTGCTGATAGTATCGTGCTGTATAGTGGCTAATACAGCTATGGGGCACGGATCAGTGCCTGTGAGTACAAGCAAAAATCTTCGGGGTTTCGAAATAAGAAAGAAAGTGTGATAATGTTTAAACTGAAGGCATTTCAAATATTCGCTCCCAAGAAGATAGATCCAGATAAAGCCGGAATAATGGCTTCCCGCTTTTGAATAAAATTGACAAGAAACATTTTTTCACCTCTGGACAAAAGTTTCGATCACTGCCTACACTGAAATTGATCTTGTACCATTAACGGAAATGGCTTCGTATGCAATAAAACAACACCGCAGTTAAAAGCGAAGCATTTGTGCATTGTACAGAAGCAGTACAGGTATACCTCGATAGAACGTAAATCAAGCTTCTCACTTCAAATCACAATCGCATAAAAACTACTGATTGAATCTCCAATTTCATATGACTATAAGAAAGAGCAGCTTCTGTTCTTTCTTTTGGTTGTATAAGATTTCAGATACAATCAGTAGTTTTTATGCGATTGCGATTTGAAGTGAGAAGCTTGATGTACGTACTATCGAGGTATACCTGTACCAGGAATTACGACACTTTTGTTGAAAAAATATACATCTCACTGGTGTTTACCGTTGCATGCATGTATGACAATTTCGCTTTATCAACTCAAATTGATCCTCAAAAAAATGCGCAACCGTGGGAAGGAGACGTTTCATCGTGATATTTTTAAATATTTCTGATTTGGGGGTTAATCCTGATCAATTGAAAAGAGCTGCTACGGAATCCGTGGTTCATCTCTTCAGGCTATGGTGACCCGTGAGAAGAGAGAAGATAAATGAAGATGAAGTCTAGAGAAAATCGTCAAAAGTTCGAAAGTAACAATTGTAAACAATGACTCAAAATTTTCGCTTTGAAGCGTGTGGTGCTTGTAAGCAGAGGACTGAAGAGAGCGTTAGTTCTTGAAGCCAGCTAAGGAGTGTATCGAATATAATCTATCCACATACATTTGCGTTGTACGCATGTATTTGTGATGGTTTTTTATGCTCTGAACACTGCATGCTGTGCGTTTGACTGTCAGATTTCTTTTGTTTACTTGTTTGTGCGGTTCAAATTCTGCGTTTTCAAAATGTCGCGTATTGAAAGGGAAGTGAAAATTAAGGTTCTGGACACATGGCTAAGTGAGAAGGGTATTACTATGCGAAAATTGGCGAAGCGGTTTGGAATTCATCATGCGAGTGTTAAAACCATCATTAATAAGTTTGGGCAACATTATTCTTTGGATGAGCTACCAGGAATAGGCAGAAAACCCGGTTCTTCCAACCCGAAACTGGAGCAGAAAGCGGTATCTCTAATCATGAAGAACAAATCAATGTCAATACGTGATTTGGCCAAAAAGCAGGAACGAGTGTCGGAATGATCCAGCGTATCAAGAGGCGAAACCACCTGAAGACCTACAAGAAGCAGAAAATCTCGAAACAAAGTGCAGAACAGAAGAAGCGAGCAGCAACAAGGGCCCGGAAATTGTATTCGCGTCTTTTGCAGTGTCTGGATGCATGCGTTTTGATGGACGATGAGACCTATGTAAAGGAGGACTCAAAAACCCTTCCAGGTCCACAATACTTTACTGCCGTCGTTGGGGAGGATGTGAGCGATGTGGTAACAAGCAATTTGTTCCTGTGGTTTGAAGTCAACAATTTTTTACACTACCGGAACTATAAATGCGGAAATCTATCGATCTGAGTGTCTCCAAAAGAGATTGTTGCCTTTATATAAGAAGCATAATACACCTCCACTGTTTTGGCCGGATTTAGCGTCAGCTCACTATGCCAAAACCACTTTCAATTGGCTTGCGGAAAAGGGTATAGATTTCGTTGAGAAAAATATCAATCCACCAAATTGCCCTCAGCTTCGACCCATCGAACGTTACTGGGCAATCGTGAAGAGGGTCTTCAAGAAGACTGGTAAGGCAGCTGGGAACATGCAGGAGTTCAAAAAAAATTGGGCTCAAGCGTCAAAAAATGCGATGCAACACTTGTCCGGAACTTGATGAAGAGCATTCGATCCAAAGTTCGAAAATTCCTGAAGGAATAACTTAAATTTCACCCGGTCTTCATTATGTTCAAGTTTAACCTCGTACAATAAAGGATCAATTTTTTGTATGAGTAAAATATCGGTTTTCAACATAATTTGAAAGAAAGTTTGTGGATAGCTTATTTTCGATACACACCTTACTTTTGGTGTGGCGCTAGTGACGATTTAAACATTTTGAGCTTGGTTCACAATGGATTATATTTCTTTACGATGTTTCTTCTCCCAAACTACAAGTAACAGTAATTAACAGAACATTATAGTACCTGGCTGATAAACAATGAAAAAATACTGTCGTTTTAATAACCACTGCACTAAGAACAACACGGATTTTTTTTTCTCGAATCAAATTAACGACAAAACACGACAACTTCTTCCGCAAATATTGTGTTTGATGCATATAGCCTTCAAGAAAATCGAGCTGACAAATTACCACCACACGCAGCACCAAGTTTTTGTTGGTTTCATGATTGTTTTTCGTGAATGACAGCCGCTTCAGTCCTGTACTTGTAAGTTCATTTCGAGGTAAGCAAATTATGTTTGCAGTCACAACAGCAACACCAACGTGCTTAAGTACGATTGAATAAAGGTGTTCCACGATCAAAATTTGGTCAAGCAGTAATCAAAGTTTTTTATTAATAAGTCAAATTCTTTTCAGGTTCACCTAATACACAGAATACAGGAGAAATATTCAGCTAAGCTTCCTTTTTACCGAATGCGAATTGCCGGGTTTTCCGTTTAACATCTGCCATAAGATTTTGTACGGTCTCCTTATCCACTTTATTCGCCGCAGAACACCAGTTTGTCTTGAATAGTTTCTCGCACACAACAGCTTTTTTAGTCTTCTTAAGGTACCGCTTGACGATGGCCCAATATTGTTCGATTGAGCAGAGCTCTGGCGTATTGGGAAGGTTCTTGGCCGTGGGCACCACTTGAATGTGTCGGCAGCATACCACTCCATGGCCTTTTTTCCGTAACGGCAAGATGCCAAACCCGGCCGAAATGGAACGGAACAATTGTGTCGCTTCCACAAAAGGTAGTAGACGTTTTTGTAGGCACCTGCTCAGATAAATTTCCTGGTTGACGGTTCCGGTCGCAATGTAAACGTTGCTCTTCAAGCCCCATGTACAGATGGCCTGCAACACCAGACGTTTGTTCGCGAACTTTGACAGTTTAATGTGCTTGAAAATATCTGCCACCTTTCCCCGTCTGGTTGCCGTATAAACTTCCCCTTCAGGAAGCTGTTTAAAGTCTGCCTTGACGTAAAATACATCGTCCCGTACCACGCAATCAAACTTCATCAGCATCGTTGTGTACAACTTTCGCGACCATGCATTGGCTGACGTGTTTTAGAGTCACCACTTTCTTGTAAGTCGACAGTCCAGCTCGTTTTTTAGCTCTATCCACGGTAGAAGGCGCCACTCCCAGCTTCTTTGCGACATCTCAGACGGAGAGGTTGGGGTCCCGCTCGAAACAGTGGGCAACTCTATTTGTCGTCGCTGTGGCCTCCGGCTTTCGATTTTCTTCCGATCTAGCTTTCCTGGCTGTCGACAAACGTTCACCGAACACTTTTAATACGTTGGTAACAGTTGATTTAGCCTCATTCAACACTTCGCCAACTTAGCGTGAG
>JASCZW010001827.1:0-45232 GCA_034211315.2 Aedes japonicus | reverse complement strand
AAAGTCTACGAGGGGGAAGGGGGGTTGTCTGAGATTTTCAAAACTGAGTCTACGTGGTTTATGAACAAGCGCTTATGAGTCTTCAGTGCAACCACTTGCAGCTGGACGATGATTGTCTCCGAAGTAAGCTCCTCTCACCTTCAGTGGCTTGCTTCCGAGTGCGTCGTGAATGTAGAACTCGTGCTACTTGGTGACGCTTGTTTGGCACCAGTCTGAAATATTTTTTTTTACTCTGAATAAAATCCTATCCAATATTTTTTTTAACGTTTTTGAACGTAAACATTGATCACTCCACTAGATATTCACTGTAGATATTTGTAGAATTCAAAATTCTGATGAGCTGATTGTTGTTGGATTCTTTTCATTAAACTCCGGTGGCACTGTTGGAACATAGCCGTCGGAGGATGCAGATGCTGTGGATGAGGTTTTTGATTGCAGGTTGCGATTTATGATGTACTTTTTTTTTTTTAAATCGTAGTTCAGGGTGTGGTTTTTGTCGAAGGTTGTTATATCCCGATTGCCCTTGAGAATCTTAAGATTGTTGATCTGTACCTCTAGGTAGATCAAAGGGTGGTTCATGTCGATGATGGAATTAGAGTTATCGAAGTAGCAGCTATTGGCGGATTTCTGCGAGGGCTGTGAAATTGAGACTGCGTGTTAAGTGGGTTTTGGTGGGTTCATGATCATTTGGGATGTGTATTTGATACCACAGTGGGTTGGGATAGTGGTGGGTGGGAGCTGTAGGAGCATTTGGACAATAGAAATCAATGATAGATATGCTGAACGATAGCTTCTGGTTTGGGGGAAAGGCTAGAATTGAAGCGCCAGTGAGAGAGTTTTCGAGGCCTGTTCACCATCGTGTAATGGGAAGAATCGTCATAGGTTGGATTGTGGTTTATGGCAAAATTTCCAGGATCCCTTAAAGTTTCCGTCGAGCACATGATCTTCATATCCACACTGCACTGCTGGTACAGAGGATGAATTTCGATGGCTGGAAGCTTGGCGTTGAGTGCAAGGATGTCCTTCGAGGTGGTGAAGGCACCTTCTGTACCTGGGTCTTGGCAAACTGGTTCCTTGCTTAAAGTCGGGCGTTAGGGTCCGTTGAACCGGCGTCGTCATGGCACAGCCCCTTGGATGACCCCACGTGACGTGCTTATGACCTATTGCCACGGCAAAAAGTAAAGCGGGAAGGGCTTGGGTTTGACATTTGGCGTCTTAGGCCTTATGGTATTTCTTAATGAACGACGCAACTTTACATTTCACCGTTCACGGCCAGTCCGGAGCGAAAGAAGAGCGGCTTTGACATCCTCTTCTCGCTGATTGTCAGCCACAGCAGCACCTTCTTGGGGAACTTGGTGTGTGAAATGAACTTCTGCTCGGAGCTCACTTCCTTCGTGGGGGAAGTAAAATACGAAGTGCCTTGCCAGTCGTTGCCATCCAGGGTGAGATAGGTCTTGTCGTTCATCAACACCGCCACGTCACGATTCGCCGGAAAAATTGACTTGACCATCTTATTCAGCCGCTGTCACTGCGTCATTGCCTGCAGCTCCGAAACCAGACTGCGTCATTGCCTGCAGCTCCGAAACCAGTGGACGCGATTTCCGCTTCCTGACATGTATGTCCATGTTTGCCAGGTACTTTTTCACTGTTTGGTCGGTTGAAACGACCTCCCAGACAAGCGCACGCAGCGATGTAACCACTTTTCCTTCGGTCTTCCTCTTCAGCATTCTTTGGAGCTTCTCGCTCAGGGTCGTCGGCCGTCCAGAATCGGTCTTTCTTTCGATGCTCTGATTGTTGTCTAATAGTGCCAAGATGTTGTAGATGCCGGAACGGGCGTAGAAAGTGCCGCATGATGTCCGCTTTAGACGCGGTGGGGTGCCGTTCTTTGAACGCGCACACTTCTGGACGGAGTTGTTTGACTGTTTTTGCCATCATGGTTAGAGTTCAACTGATAGAGCTGTCAAATTTTGTCTGCTGCGGTTTCGTCAGTGCGGATGGTGTAACTTCTTGAGTAACGCTTGATAACCGATTTTTCTCCATTTAAATGAACAGGAGGAATACTAATGGGCTACTCACAGAAGGTGATGTTGGTATTGATTTGAGAAAACAAGGTTAATTCAGGTAACGCATAAGAGCCGACTTGATACCATTTAAACCAACAGTGAGGATACTTTTGGAGGCACTCACCAAGTGTGTTAGAGGTATTTCCAGGGGGAGGGGGGGCAATCATGAAGGATTTCGCTGTAGCACACAAGAATTTCAGAATCGTTGTGAGAAATATATGGTTAGGATGGATGCATCAACCTATTCTTCCTAACATTCATGTGTGCGCACCGTCACCGTACGAAGCGAGTGTGAAAGAGCTAGTTGATTTGTTCTGTCATGCCTGTCGTGCCTTAGAATTGATCGGTTTGTTTCGATGGACAATATTTCGACAAGGATTTTTCATTGGGGCCTAACTGACAAACTTAAACAATGGCTTATTTAGTAAATTTTTCTTAATACAAATCTATCTAATAGACGAACTCTTGTTTTTTGAAGTAGCTGTGGTAGATTAATGAGAAAAGTTTCCAAGGTCAAGCAATTCAAGCAAGAAATCGTTATTTACGTTTGTCAGTTGGGCCCTAATAAAAAAAATCTTTGCCGATTTCAGTTGTCAGATGTCCGAAATTGCCAAAATCATGTGAACTATTGTGCACCATATGTGGTTGACAGCTATACAGAGCCCCTGGGTATTTCATTGGGAAATTACTAGAGGAAATTACTAGGGAAATTACTATTTTACTATTGAACTAATATCTGCTTCAAGTAAGTTCCACGTTTTAAAGAGCAATCTATTCTTATCCACCTAAAATTACAATTCAATGATTTGATGAAATTATAGTCTCTATAAGCATTTCGTGCCTTCTGGCAACTTTATACTTCGATTGATTTCCAAGATCAACTATTTTGTATCAAGTCATGCCAATGATTTCATTATCTCTAATCTGCTGACTTAGTCGTAATGTTTTGTGATATAGTGGGCGTAATATTATAATTCGAGTTAACTCAATGCAGATGTATTCCTAATTTCAATCTCTTTCTGTGATGTTCCATCAGCTAGTCATACTTTTAAAACCATCTTGATTTTTTTTTTGATCTTTCAACCTGATACAAACTATATTTTTTTAAGAAAAACATCCTCCGTATGGTTATCTTAAAAATACTTGTTAAATTCTCTGTGAATTGACCTTTTAACATGCTTGTATGCTTTGTTGTTTTTCATTTTATCATTCTTGTAAGTAAGGATCTTCTCTTCTCTAGTAGCATACTTGATGCAATTTGGTTGAAATAACCTCAATATGACTCAATTAAATCATAATTAAGTCACCTTCACTGACGAAAAAAATCTTAAGAAGTTCATTAAAAAACCTTATGAAATTTAGCCACAAGGAATCGGTTTGAAATTCATACTTATACCTTATGAACGCGAATGCGATGTTTGTTGTCTTCATTACCAGCGATGTTTTAGATATGATAATTAAGAAGGTGAGTTTTATTACACGACCTTATGAAACACATTTTATTATTATCATGTTAACTGAACGTGTGCGTTATGCATTTTAAAATTAATTATTAGGTTAAATTTCATATTATGTTCATATGACTTGATTTAAAATAATTAAAGTAGTGAGGCCAACAAATCTTTATTTGTATAGAAAATGTACCTTTCATACTAATATGCATGTAACATTGGTTTAACTAAATGGACTTAATGGTCGATTTTCCAGAATCAACGAAAATCCTAACGTTATAATGGTTCAAGTGTTTCGATATACCGTATGTCCGTCGTTCGCAGAAAAGGTTTTGTTGGAAAGTAACAAACATGGTGGTCTCTGTAGGGATAAAAAATGCATTCTAGATAACAACCGGGTTGGAAAATGAATTAACCTTGATTATTTTAACGGCCCAGCAGCACTGCTAACAAGTAGTTCAGGCTTTCTTTATTACATTTTTCTTATAAGATGGTTACCTGATGGGCATAGGTATAAGATCCACCACTTTGATAGATGTTGGTGATTATGTAGCCACTGCACGGCCCAAAAAAAAGGTTTTTCAATTAATTTTTTGCTCCCGAAATTGAAGGTATTTGAAAACTTTTAATGGTGTTATCGGGCGTACATTAACCTTTATTATCAAATTTCAATAAAGAAACAAATGAAGGTTCCACAGCTATCTTCCCGACATGTTTTGTTTCCAGGGTCTACAGTGCAGCACGCAGCACCACTGGTGCACTTTTGAGCTCAGAACAAAAAAAACCATTAATCTAGAGGGGTCGTAGCTAGAGAAAGTCGATCGAATTTTAAAACATCAATTGTGATCGGCGTGCGCTTGAAAAAATTGATTTGTGACGAAAAAAACGGCAAGTTTTTTGTTAATAAAAATCAATAAATAAAGTTCTTGAAAATTCCGATCGATTCCTTCAAGATAATGTAAATGTTCACATCCTGTTAAAATTTGGCAAAAATGAAAATTGTTTAAGTTACAAGGTAAAAAGGCTTCGAAAAACGATGTGTTTCGAGAAAAACGCGCTAAAGTTTTTTTTTTTATTTATTTGCATTTCTGAAAAATTAAAAAGGAGTTAAAAAAAATTTATAATAAAATAATAAAATAATAAAATAATAATAATAAAATAAAAAAATCGAATTTTCAAAAATTTACAGTGGTTTGCAATTTTTCTAAAATGACCGTAAATAGGCTTACCTCGTGTGATACCTGAAGATGATCCCAATATCCATTCCACAATATCTTTGTGCGCCATTGTTGTTGGTTTACTAAATTATCTATATTTTTTCCATCCACAGGATGAATATGAAAATCATATGTACTTTTGTGGAAATGATACTCATAGAAAAATCATTATGGAGTGGTGCAAGAGATGTCATAAGAGTCCTATGATTAACATTGTTCATGAAGTTCAAACAACCACAGCATCGATACTCATAAGGCATAATTTATGAAATTTGCAGTTTTTTCAGCAGTGTTCAATTATCAATGGCTGTTTTGTAGTTGCTTGTGTTATCCTATAGTTGGTAAATGCTGCTGCAAAGCCACACCATGGTTCGATTTCTTATCCAGGGTCAATCATGGACAGCAACAAATCACCAGTAAATCTGTGATATATTAATGTATTAATTATTTAGACTGCCAAACAACAAAAACTTAATAAGTCAATATATCTTTGAAACTGCTGCGACTTCCATTATTACGACAAAGATCACTCGTATAAAAAAAACTATCTTTTAATGTGGAATCCATATCAAACTTATTGCAGAATCCAGGAACAAATACGATGACTTCTCAGATTTGCAAACCACAGTCTTACGAGATTCTACTTCTGTGCAACAAATTCAAAAGGCTAGGGATTCAAACTTGACTAACACATAACAATCAATATTCCAATGCAGGTTCTTTTGAATGCTAAAGTTATTTTTGTCGCAGTATCGTTCAATTTCTGTGCATCTGAAATAACTCGCGTTCAACATTAACTTCAAGAAAATTGGTTATGACGAAACGAGTGGTTCTAACTTACGAGGTGAAAATATACGAGTCGAATGAGGTGACTCTCTGTGCAAATCAAATTTGAAAGTCACCGCACTCGATTCGACGAATCGTCCTACCCCATTTTTTTTATTGTGAGAAGTGACCAATCAAATGTTAATAGTGGCAACTTTACGTTTAAGTGTGATTAAGTTCCGAGATTCGAAGTAACGAATGTCACCTGGTGAAGTGACGAATGTCACCTGGTGAAGTGAGAAAAGGCACCTGCAGTGACGTGACTTTCTATTTGATATACCAGAATAACCCTCAGTGTGTCGTTGTAGAGTAATATATTTGATTTCTCATCAATAATTTCTAACAGTCTAGTATAATCGTAATCGCTATCTTAATTGTCATGTCTGCAATCCGAAAAAATATTACAAATCTTTTTAAAAAAAACATGCTAAAATACATAAAAACTAAACATGTTTTCTTCCCTTTTGGAACCGTCTTTATTCAAGATGAAAAGGAATGCACGAATTCTTCATTATAGGAACATCTTCAACATCCATTGTTTGAGTCACGGCAGAGTGCATATGGTCCGCACGGGCCGCAAGGGCCACAAGGTCCGCATGGTCCACACGGGCCGCAAGGGCCACAAGGTCCGCATGGCCCGCATGGCCCGCATGGTCCGCAGGGACCACAAGGTCCGCATGGCACACATGGAGGCAATGGAGCACAAGGTCCACAGGGTAGACATGGTCCACATGGTCCACATGGCCACATGGTCCACATGGTCCACATGGTCCACAGGGGCCGCAAGGACTGCATCCTATTTGCGAGCACGTTCCAAAACACGGTTGATATGGACCACAAACCGGAGGACAACAGGAGTCAAAACACGGTCCACAGGGGCCCTGATGAGAATATTTAAAATTGACTTATGGCCTGCATACAACACAACAAAAGCTACTTACACATGGGCCACAAGGTACGCAAGGTCCACACAGGGGCCGAGGCAAGGATTGCATCTGATTTTCTTTGGCATCTTGATGTAAGGAATTTCTTATCCAACCGGTAGCAGTTCTGTTTGGATTCTTGGATGAGCAGTGATTCTCTTGACGGTTTCAATCGGCTGGTATATTGTCTGGTTCCAAATGGGATTTTTCTTGAATTTTATCTTCAGTTTAAACTAAAACTTGAAATTTGCTGCTTCGTTGGTCGAAAGTTGAAAGTAAAATGACAATCGGATCTAATTTTCATTGCACTAGCATGCTTTGATAAAAATTGTTTTGCTCTGGCTGCTGAGATAGGATCAGAGATAGGACAGCACGTGAGACAATACATTCAAGCTAAACAATGCAATAGGTCCTAAGTAGCATTGAGAAATTCTCTTCGTTGACTTTCTCTTTCGTTAATTGTTTGTCTATTAAACGATTTGGTGATGTTTTTGATCCTTAATTACACTTTATATTACGGTAGTGTGTGTTGAAAATATTTGAACATGCTTTTATATAGCCGTAGGAACGTGTATTTAAAGAGAATATTTCAATGTTACTTAGAACATAATGCATTGTACAGCTTGCATTATTCAAAAGTCCACATCAGAATTCAAAACTCTCAAGACGTTTTCTTTTGATTTTAAGCTGATCGAGTGACATTTATTTACATCACTGTCGGTTAAAAGAATGTTCAGATTGGTATGCGAAGACATATTCTTATTGTCTAGAAAAAGTCATAACAGTAGAAAAACTTTTGAAAGCTGATGTGATCGCTTATGTTGTTGATCAATATTAAAAATATATTTATACACTTAAATGAAATCAATACTTTTTTTTCTTCTTCAAATAATGTAAGCTTGTGTCAGTTTGACAAATTATTTGCATAAGCAGTAATATTTTCCTTTTTTTAATTATTTAAATGGATATCGTAACGGATTTTCAAATTGTTCTACAAGCAGCTTAATGCGAAATAATTTTTGAACAAAATGTTTTTTTTTCACAAAGTTTAAATGTGTTACAATGGAGAAAAAAGTTTCGAAAATTCATAAAATCGGTGACTACACTGATGATGAGAAGCTTCGAATGGTATCATCTTGGGATTAATTTCCAACCAAAACATTTCAGTAGCGTTTTTGATCACAGATTCAGATGTGATTTGGGATTTTTAGATGTAATTTTGCAAATTTATCAAGCATAAATGATTTTAGAATTTGATCCATGTCGGAACAGCGGAAAAGAAATTTGAGCGTTTGTGAACGAATTCCTTCGTTTGCTTGGTCCATCAAATCCGCGTCAATGGGTTTAAAAATAGGAATATGATCTATGAATGGCCTTGGAATTCTGGATGAGCGATTGAATTACTTAGAGGATGTAGAATGAAAGGCCAAATCTTGATCTTATTAAAAAATAAGGCAATTTTCATATAGAGATCAACAATGCAGAAATTTAAAATTTCTCACAGAAAAATTAAAATATTCACAGTTAAAATTTAAATTTCCATAAGCTAATGATTCTCAAGCAATAAACAGATCCAGCCGATCAAATTTTCAGAATTTTAGTCGATGTTAATCATCGTGCCACTGTAACTCCTAATCCCAGGAACCCGTAACGTGCCACAAAAAGCCTCTCGGAAGCCCCTAATCTCTCCGAATCAGTCCTGCTCTAGGTCCTGCCACCCGCTGCCTTCGTTCGTAATAATCGTTTTGGACCTGCTGTCGGTTATGAAGAGGGGGTTTTCCAACCCATTCACTACGTTAAGCAGACAGGTTACTCGATCCCGTGCCGTAAAAAGAACGTCGTGATATATTATCAAAACGCCGGCGGAATGAATTCTGATGTCGAAGAGTACCAAATAGCTGTATCGGTTCTTAGCCATGACGTTATTGTCCTGTGCAAATCGTGGCTCGATTCCCGAATGCTTTCCAGCCAGGTTTTTGTCCCAGACTATGAAATTTTTCATTGCGACCGAAATTAGCAAATTTACCAGATAAAAACTGATAGATTTCCCGCTGCGGATGGGAGGCGAGGGCCATAGAGAAAGATTCATGTGGCAGTGTAGAGCAGGTTAGGACAGTTATCGAGCTACACAGATAAAAATAAACATTGAATTTTCTGCGTTATCTAATGCACATAAAGGGAATGCTAGATTTGCCAGAATATAATGGGATATTTCATGTAAATTTAAGCCAGATAACGCCTGAATCCAGCCTGTTGTATGAAAGATTGCCAATATTGTTGTATGGCACATGAAAAGTTGCAAACAATTTCGTTGTTTACGCCTCCTTTAGCTTGATTTAAACGAGGGGATATTTTACACGCATGTTAAAATTTATTATTTTTTCTGTGTAGGTGATCGCATACTTTATCTTTGCGCCTGATCGAGTTCAGGATTATGTACTCATTGGTACTCACTGCCGGCCCGTTTACTCAGTTATGGAGAGTGCGACTCCAGTTGATGAGATATTCGTTTTCAGCGACTTCAATTTGCCTGGCGTTTCGTGGAGGCAATCCTATAGCGGATTTCTATTTACAGATCTTGACGATTCTAGACAACTATAGCGCAGTAACGCTTTCTCAAATCAACTATGCAGTTCCGCACCACCATCTTCTGATTGTCACTGTTGAAAAGCAACTCGTTCACGATATTGACGATTTTCCTGCTGCGGTTTCTTCCGAAAAGCTGACCACCGTAGCTAAAAAGTGTGTTATCTACAAGGGGTGGATCGCTCAGCACACTTTTTTCCTGTGCTATTTTTCTTAAGTGTGTCTACAAGCGTTGCAATGTTCTGGGAGTTCCTGTAATGTGCCGAAGGTGCCGATGTGTTGACAGCCCAAATTGTTATTATCTGCTGTGCCTGGCAACCACGCAATGCATATTGGCAAGGTTGCTAGTTTCTTACACACTTAGATTTTTTACAGAAATCTGTAAAATTTTACTGAATTCTCAACATCTGAACGTTCGGTAATAGGATTTTACGGATATCGGTGAAATTTTACAGTAACCTGTAAAAAATTACCGGATTTCGGTAAAATTTAACCGAAATCCGTAAAATCGAATTACCATATGTTCAGCTGTTGTTGAAACTTCACTATGTGAGTCTAAATCACATGTCATTTCTTTTTGCATTTTCAACAAAGTGAACGAGCAACGTACGGAGTCTGGCTTCTCATCGTCTATGAAATTCCATGGAGAAGATGCTGCCACTCCTCAAGATATTCTGAATTACTATGCCAATTTTCCGATAAGTTTTCCAGTGTATTCACAGATGAGCTATTGAGTGACAACGATGTGATGTTATCTTGTCAGCTAGGAATGTTCCTGTAACTGGTCAAACGATCGGTAAAAATTAAATCAACGTGGAGATGATATCCAAGACCACGACTTCCCTCAAGTTTCCTTCCTACTGGAAGTTGACAAACATGTTTCCTGTCCATAAAAAGGGAAGCTAACAAGCCGTGGATAACTATCGAGGCATTACATCGTTAAGTGCTGTATCGAAGATTTTCGAGCTTGTGTTTATGGAACTGCTGCTATCTCATTGCAAGTAGTACTTGAGTGCTGATGAACATGAGTTTACTTCTGGTCGCTCTACAACCACTTATCTGCTGTGTCTCACTTCGTATATTATCTACAGCATGGCTCATCGGGTTCAGACTGCCACTTTCTTCGACGTCTTGCTACCATATTAGTTCCAAATCATGCTGCAGAGATGGCGCTACAATCTACATTTGCCAATTGGAGCTCAAAAGAGTAAACTAGAAATTAAGAAGAAAGATTAGTCATTTCCCTTAAATTTCAACTACCTATATTGCTTATCTTGACAGATACACGTATTTTGTCTACAATGTGCAGACTTCTTTAATAGCCGAGTATTAGTACATGACACTCAAACTTTCAAGGGCTCTAGAGAGTTGCCGTCTTGGGCAAAGTTGTTTGAAATATAAAATTTAGTAGTTTGACTTTATCAGATTAGTTCCAAATTTTGTCGCTGAAATGACGCTGCAGTCTTTCTTTGCCCATGAAGCTATAGAGAGTTGCCGCCTTTGGCAAAATTGTTTGGAATATATAATGTAGTCATTTTAAATCATCATATCAGCTACAAATTGTGCCGAAAAGATGGCGCTGCAGTCTATGTTTGCCAAATGAGACTCTACAGTGTTGCCGTATTGAGCAAAGTTGTAGAGAAGGTTAAATGAAGACATTTGAAATAACCACATTAGTTCTAGATCATACCGCAGAGATAACGCTACAGCCTATCTTTTCCAATTCGCCATCTCTGCGGCAAGATCTGGAACTAATATGATCATCACACAAATAATGAGAAACTTTTCCGAAAACGACAACTTTTTAGAGCTTCATTTGGCAAAGATAGATTGCAGCGGCATCTCTGCGGCAATATCTGGAACTAATATTATAATTTCAAAAGACGACAAATGATATACCAAGAAACTTTGTCGAAGACGGCCACTCTCTACAACAAGTCTGAAATGATTTGCATTCAATTCTGTTCACACATCGAAATCGAAACCGCCTTCCTTTTGTATCAGATTCCAGGTGGCCAATGTTACTACAACCAGTTTTTTTTCACCACCAATGTATTTTTGAAACCATGTCCTTTCCAGTGGAGTACAAAAATTGTGTCCAAGGCCTGTACTCGAAAAAAATGCACCAGACAAAAGTGTTCGCCACTTTTATTTTAAGTCCGATATTCTTTAAACTTTCAGGGAATAAACTAATACATATGGATTATGTTACGGCATAATTACTTTATTTTATTCCTTCCCATCGCTGAAAGCCTGCACCTTTCCTTAAGACCCTCATTACATTTTGTGCAATGGTGGAGCTCGACCTTTTTGGTCACTTTCATCAATTCTATCTTCAACTCCAGCTAATTCTTGAACACTTTGGACAATTTTCAACTTTGGCCTTCATTATGGCCCAACATATTTGCACCGGACGAATCTCTGGTGAATTTTGGAGGGTTAGCGGTTTTGGTACAAAAACAACGTTATTATCTCTGCACCAATCCAACGTCGATCGCGCATAATGGCGTGATGCCAGGTCCGGCAAAAATAATGTTTCGCCTCCGTGAGACCGCAGGAAGGGCATCAAACGCTTCTGGAGGCACTCGGTGCGGAAAAATTTCACAGTTGATCGTACCCGTTGTGATGTACGGTTTACCCAGTTTACCACATTGGCATATGGCCTGCCAGAGCAAGTATTTTTTGGCGAATTTGTCCACTTTCTCCTTCCTTATGTTTTTCAGAACTTCAAACCGTGATTTCGCAACGTAGAACTCCAGCCCTGGTATCTGCTTTGCGTCTGCCTTGATGTAGGTTTTGTCATCCATAACCATACACATCGGTTACGTTAACCACTCTCGATATAGCTTCCTTGCACAGGATTTGGCTGCCGTGTTTTGTTGATCACGCCGGTCGGTGCCTTGCGGACCTTGAATACACGAAGCCCAGCTCATTTCATGGTTTGCTGTACGAACCAGGCGGAACACTTTGCCTTCAGAGTCGCGTCGTGAATCGAAATGTTCGGATTACACTTGAAATAATCCAATCCAAATCTAACTTCCGGGCCTTCACAGGGTCAGCTGTCTTCGATTTTCTTCCACTTCCAGCCCACCGCTTGGTCGTCTGGGAATCCTTAAACGATTTTACCACCCGAGACTAAGTTTTATGGGTGATTCCCAGTTGTTTTCCGATCCATCTCATGGTCGCAGTCGGCTTTTCCATGACGGCGCGCGAAATTCTCCGGCGATTTTCTTCTTGCTTCGATGACATTTCAACAACCACTCAACCGATTGTTATTAAATTTTTGGGTTGCAAAAATTCACTTCAAACTAGTTATAATCAGATTTTCACCAATTTTTACCCACGGATAAAAAAGTAACACACGGATAAAAAATGGTGCATTTTTTTCGAGTACAGACCTTAGGTTGAAATTTCATGAATTCTAAAAAGAGTTGAAATCCGGATCAATATTGACCCTAATGTCTTATGTGACAGTTTTTTTAATAGCCGAGGAAGGATAAACATGTTGGTGCCTGCTTATTTTTGGACCGTATTTCGGTCGTAGATTCATTTTGTAAAATATCATAACGGATTTTGACTATTGTTGGAAGATGCGTTCAAAAGTAAATTAAATTTCAATTTTGTCGTGTAGGTCATTTTTCTATGCATGATGTTTATCCTTACATCGTTTTTAAATGTACATAGAACGCCAGTCACGAAACGGTGTTGGCAGTTGACTTTGATTTCCTCTTTCGGGCGAACTGAACGGATCGCTGTGCAAGCAACGAGCAAACAGACTGATGATGGTGTCCTAGCTGCTTCCTAGTACACTTGTTTTGAATGGAGCTTGGTGTTGTAGGTATTAAGCTGCTGTGGAAAGATAGTTATATGTTGTTATATGTGTTGCCGTTGCCGCTCGCGAGGAGGAAGGATTTGCTAGCATTCGGTTGAAATTCTAAAAATAATTACTAGTGGATAGGCGAAGGACGTTCCATGACGGCATGTTGCATGGTGTTTGTTATTGTTAGGAATACATTGAAGTGAACACCAGAGGTAACGAATAATTCCCAACCCAAATATATGGAACAAAATATCAACAAAAGCTGGAACTTGAAATCGAATCTTCAATTGGTATTTGTTATCGCTAATCACAATTTGCGTTTTGCCTGTTTCTGTGTTTTAAATGCATTACCACGGATATTAATTGGAGGTTTTCGATACCTGTACCATTTTTCCAATAATTTAATTCTGTGAATAACTTGGACGGTATCATTAATTTTTAAAACACGCCTCTCAACAAACATCCTGTCCATGATTTTCACCGAATGCTCCAGCTGCTTTCATTCGTTCCATTTTCATTTACAGTCGTTGTGCAATCAAGCTTTGTGATTGCAGATTCCTCTTCGTTGACGTTGTGGATAAACGGCAATCGGAGACTTCCTACCGACATCGCTCCTCCTTGCTGTCATGCTTTATAAACGCCAAAGCAATAGTGACCTTGTGGCAAATAAAGTTTTTACCATCAATATGCCAAGCCGGCGAAGGCTGACTATTTTTAGCATTTTGTCAAGATCGAAAACGTCGGCCAAAACTAGAGAATTCGTCGAACGAGATGAGCTTTTTTTTTATCTGATTCAATGTTTGCATTCACATCAAAGCAGACTGGCGAAATGTGGGCAAAATTAATGCCAAATTCTATGAAAATTACATTTCGTAGGATAATTGGATGTTGTCAGAATGAAAATTCAATGAAGCGAAGATTGGAGAAATGAAAAAATAAATAAACAAAAACATGATCCATAAACCGTGGAATATGCTCTTCTACTGCGTAGCTCTTTTATTGCGTGAAATTAGATTTCTCAAAGGAAAAGACTCATAGAGATTTGAGAAGAAACGGACAACCGAATGCCACCAATGTATCCGTAATTGACAGCAGAGTGATATAATATAAGCTCTGAGCGAGAAAATTTATGCGACAATATCTAAAACATTGAATATTAAAGTGCCTTAGATTTATATGATCGTTGTCTTTGGTGGTAACAACATCAGGTTCCACGCATCGCGTTACAAGCTCAAATTTATTCTCTTCCGTGATAGATTATAATCCGAATACCCCTTGTTACATAAAATGCATAACCAAATTACATTAATGTAATGCTAGAAAATTAAAAGTGTAGTCTTGGAATAAGGAAAACTTATGGTTCAGGAAAAGTTTCGAAATGTTTTCAAATTTACCTCTTCAGTGATTACGCAGTATAACCACAGAGAATAGAAATCCAAACTAAAATTTGTTTCTCAAAAACACTTCTGTATGGATTCAAATTAAAATACGTTTAAACACTATTGCAATCTCTCGGGCTGTTACCACTTGCAATTTAATCACGATGGCCATTGTTTGATTCTTTCTCGCACCTTACTGCCTCACACACGACCAATGAACTTATACTCATATTTGAGTCATTCTGACTGAAAATTGTATAAAAGTGTTCCGCATTAGTTTTGTGAAAAACTAATCCCTTTTTCGGAGAAAAACTAGCGGGCTATCGTTTAAATTGATCTTACTTTATCATGGCCGAATGGAAAACAGTCTTCTTGAAAAAATGTGATAGAATTTACGTATCCACTTATTTGAGATTTTTAGTGAACAGTATCCGAAAATGAGTAAGATTCGTCGACCGTGAGCACAGAGGAATTGAACTGTCAAAACTTTTCAGTTGATGTAGAAAGTTTCATGCTCATGAGTAGTTCATCAGCTGAATTCCGGTGGTTGAAGAAATTAATATAAAATCTCTTCAAGAGACAAAAATCCTAGACTGTCTTGGTCTTTAAACAATTTTCTTTTCTTGACGGCGGATTCCAAGCGATCAAAGAGGTAGAGAAAATTCCGATTTCGAGTGAAGAGAATTTATAGTTCTAACAATTTCCTTCAGATGCCTTTGGCAGCTATTTCCAGACTGATTATTGAAAACGTCTCATTATCCGTAAGAAAACCACACTCCATTAGTTTTTTTTATAGTTTTCCATTATTAGGAATTAACCAGTGAACCTGCTTTGGAATTTATTTCTCCAACTAGCGAAATTGTTTATAACTACATTGTTTCCATCGAAATACATAAAACTATCTGATGGCGCTTCACTTTTAATTATTCCTACGTTGTGTTTCAAAGAAAGAACTGGACTGGCACAACTGTCTGCTTCAAACGAGACTAACTAACTGAACTTTATTTTGGGCTGATAATGTACATATAAGATATTCTGATGGCACGGTCGGGTATGCTGTCTTGCCAGCCGAACGAACGCGGCTGCCAGAACGATGAAAAAAACCTCGTACAACATGTGCCCGCCAGCACCAGCTATAGGCAGAGAGAAGGTAAATCTCACTCCGTGCTGCCAAAACCATAGTTGCTACAACACTATCATATGATGATTTAATTTGCTGAATGTCTAAGGAGAAATAATCTAACAACGGACTCTCAAGGTGCTTCAGGACGTATTGAAAACATTATAACAGGAAATTACGCAATAACTTGGCCTCTAGTCACTTAACTTAACGATAGTGGCATCATTAACTGTAGACTCAAGAAATACTTGTCTGCAGAGCAAAAAGAAATTCCTAGTGAACTACATGGTAACGAAGCAACGAGTTCTTCAAAGAACTTTTGGGAAAATTCATCCGAGAACTTCAGGGGAATTCTTCCAAGAACTTCAGGAAGTTCTATCGAGAACTTCAGGGAAGTTCTATCGAAAACTTCAGGAAGTTCTATCGAGAACTTCAGGGAGTTCTATCTGAGAACTTCGGGAAGTTCTTCCGAGAACTTCAGGAAGTTATTCCGAGAACTTCAGGAAGTTTTTCCGGAAACTTACAGGGAAGTTCTTCCGAGAACTACAGGAAGTTCTTCCGAGAACTTCAGGGAAGTTCTTCCGAGGGAAGTTTCCCTTCTTCAGGGAAATTTAGGAAATTTCTTCAGAGAACTTGAGGGAAGTTCTTCAAAGAACAATAGAAAAGTTCTTCGGGAGGAAGTCGGCGAAGTTCTATACCTAAAACTCAGGAAAGCTCTTTGTAAAAATTCAGGAAGTTTCTCTAAAAATTCACGCTGAAGTTCCCTGGAGAGCTTTCCTGATGTTGTCGGAAGAAAATCCTAGAAGCTCATTGGATGAAGTTCATTGAGGTTTATGGTAACTAATAGTTTTTGGCAGAACTTCCTCGAACTTCACGAAAGAATTTCACTGAAGTCCTCAGAAGAATTTCATTGAAATTTTTAGTAAAAACTTCCTGAGTTCTCGGATGAACTTTTCTGAAGTTCTGTGAAGATCACGTTTTGTGAAGGTCCTCCCTTAAGTTTGAGGAATTGCCCTGCAACTCTCAGCAAACCTTCACTTTAGTTCTTGGAAGAACGTCCCAAAATCAAAGTGTGATGGATGAAGCTTCATACTTTTGTTCTACTAACGAGGTGGCAAGATGCAATTTCATCTTTTGTACACGGTTGAAAATAATAATCGCACGTCAACGTTAAATAAAAAATACAGTGGGTATTTGGTCATTTTTTTTTCGCAGAAAATGAATTAGCTGATAAACTAGCACAGCATTGGTGCTTCCTTACATTACAAACATACATTCAATAACAAAAGACAGGGCCATATAATTAGAAGAAAATTAGTAATCTCCATTTAATCCAACTACCTTTGCTTTATCTTCGACAGATACGCGTATTTCGTCTACAATGTGCAGACTTCTTCAGTGCACATTGTAGACGAAATACGCGTATCTGTCGAAGATAAGCAAAGGTAGTTGGAATTAAATGGAGATTACTAATTTTTCATCTAATTTATAGTTACAAGTATTCCACTAAACAGCTCAAACCCTCTAGGATTCAAAAAATAAGGGGTAATAGAGGGTGCAAGACAAAGTGTAGGCTAGATGAGGGACTCGTGGTTAGCAGTTACAAGTCACGGATGACAATTGTACCTTGTTTTGTGGAAATCGTTATGTCGAAATTAGCGAAGGCCTTATTGACTTCCAACAGTTAACAACAGCAGCCATACTGTGGTTTAAACCGGCTCTCAAATTCTATATTTTAATGATTTTTTGTATTTTATTGAAATAAACCACCCCGTACTTGTGAGTGGCCCCAACAGCAGCAATGCAGTTAGTTTAAATCGGTCCTCAAACTGGATGTTTTAACGTATTTTTGTATTCTGCTGAAACAAACCACCCACATTTGTGAGTGTCATCCACAGACAGCTTATTGTTGTTTTGAATCGGTCCTCAAACGCGATGTTTTAAGGTATTTTTATATAGTGCTGAAATAAATAACCTGCAATTGTGAGCAACCTCAACAGCATCCTTACTGTTGGTTTAAATCGGTTCCAAATTTTGAATAATTTTACTGTTCCTCTCTGTACATAGTAGAATACATAATTCGCAGCTGACGTCCGGTGGACCGCTTGTGGTAACAATGAACCCAAACGTTCTCATTTTATCAAATGAATCCTTCGTCGGTTCATATTGAGATATTGAGATCGCATTTTCGAATGGCAGATGCAAGCGTAGGACGATTTTCTAGAAAACAGGTGAGTTTCCTTCGAATGCATGCATGTTTAAATTCGAATGCATTTATGAAAAATCGTCATCCAAAAGTGGAATACGTATTGTATTGGAAAAGCGCTACAACGATGGTTGTTGCTGTAAAAATCTATTAATCGCTATAAAAGCTGGTATCAGCATGAATAAAGGATGGAAACCTGACCGCTACTAAGGAAGTTATAGAGAAATACCTCCTGTCTCCTCGGTTTTTGGGCTTCCGTTACAATCCTTGATTAAAAGTAGTGGAAGTGCATCGATTTATTGCCATTGAATCTAATTCAGACTATTCTTAAATCGCTAATGATGTACACAGTTTTAAGACAAACATCATATTGAATTTGATTGAATATTGTAGCCTAGATTGTAGCAGCCTTGACGCAGTTATTCTATTTTTAAAAGATCTAGAAGATTTTCGAAAGTCTAAAAGATTGTCAACAAACGAAAAGGCACGAACACATGATGTCAGTGGCACATTAAACCCGTAAGAAGCCCGATGGAATTTGGTCAGCTGTAATAATGGCGAGCTTAGTTGTCTTCCCATTCGGTAGTCTATGCAATACAGACGTGCAGGTGCGGCATCGTTCGGGATACGGAAGGAGATCTTGAGGATTACGCCAGGGTAGGCTTCTGAGTGTAATGCGTATGAGACTACGTTGAACACGTTGAATTCTGAGGTCAGTCGAAACGAATTCTAATTTACTGCAACATTTTC
This sequence comes from Aedes japonicus, assembly GCA_034211315.2. Lineage (NCBI taxonomy): Eukaryota > Metazoa > Arthropoda > Insecta > Diptera > Culicidae > Aedes > Aedes japonicus. The sequence continues at coordinate 26,892 of JASCZW010001827.1, read as the reverse complement.
AAGAACTGAGTGAACCAGTGCACAGTAGAGGACTTTGTGGCAGTGAGGATCGGTGAAATCATGGGAGATTTCAGATGATCAAGAACCAGCTGATGTGCTGATTAAATGTAAATTTTTTTTTAAGTGTCCCACCCAAATTACTGACCTGATCAACGTGCATTAGGACATTCCCATCAATTTGGTAGTTTAAAGTGATGGGATGCATTGATCAATGGAACATGATAGCAACTTAATTAGTAATGCTTACCACGAGTTTATTCATCTATCACCAGGTGGCAAACATGTCTAGAAGTTCCTGAAGCATAACAGTCCTCAATAGACCTCACCACCAGGTTGATTTTAAAATCGTCTGCGTATATGAGTACGTAGTTCGATCCTTGCAACAAAGCAGCATCGTTGAAGAACAGCACAAATCGCAAGGGCCTTAAGCTACTGACATTTGGTACTCCTTAGTTATTACTAAACGTACTGGAAACAGCAGGACTAAGCTTAACATCAGAATTCGACCCATCAGGTTGCTTTCCAGCCATACCCCAAATCGCTCTGATGCATCTAGACGGGATAGTTTGCACAGAAGTATTCTGCGATCAATGACGTACGGCATCCACTTTATTTTAAGCTTCAATCTGCGTAACACAGGTACTTGTAAAGTCCAAAAGGTTCGTTGTCACAGAACGGCCTGGCAGAAATCCATGTTGCTTGTCTGAAATGTATCGTTTGATACAACCAATAATGGCTATACTTACTTACTTATGTCTCTTGTCCATTCCTACGGTTGCATAGGGCCATTTTTTCACAAGCTGCATACGTCATGCCTCGCTGGCGAGTTGTGTAAGCTGTCCTAGCTGAGCTAACGTTAAAACATTGCATGTTCCAATTCGTGTCCTTTGTTTCATGTGTTACTTATGATTTACCCGACAATACTCAGCAGCGCGAGACTCGGAGCTAGTCACAGGGTCAGCGCACCACTGGGCAACCGTAGGGCTTCGCGAAATAAAAGAGGCACTCAAAGATACAAATTAATTGATACTCAACGGATTTTCCTGTTCAATGGTTGTATTTGTCTGTAGTGTACACTGGATTATCGGCGCGTATTTTGATGCTATTACTGGACTCTGGTGAGCGCTAGCGGCGTCGATGCGAATCCAGCGATGGCTGACTCGCCGTGGTGAAAGATGGTGATCTGGCGGTGACGACGGACAGCAGAATGGCGGTTTTCGATGGGCTGGAATCTCGGGGTCCACGATTACAGGCGCTTCCTTCAGGCGAAGTCGGTTGACGACGGCAAAGCCGCCCTTTGTCGAACCGAGAACGGTACTCCTCCTGATGATTATGGGCTCACTGGGGCCCGAGAGCGTTGTCCTTGATAATTATGGCCCGAAGCCAGAGGAACAATAGCGGTCCTTAACGATTAGAAATGGGCACCTTACAGATGCCCAAATCGTAGCGTGCAATGGCGGGTCTCACCTCGCCAATCAGAAGGCTAACTTTTTTACCGGCACTCACTTAGCCACTGGCAATACTTTGTGGCACGTCTGATCTACACGCTCGTCTGTTTAAAACTCCTCGATGGTCGTCCACTGCTGAGAATTTCTTAACGTCATGTTTAGCTGTCGTTGACTGCAGCCCAGTGTTGTTCTATCCGCTAAAGTTTGGTAACCGATTTGAATCTTCGATTCACATGGCGCATTTAAATAAACAACTAAAATTTCTATAATATCGGTTACACATGCTAAAAGTCGATGCCGTAAAACCAGTCCGTAGTCTTTCATGTTTGGTTTCTGTAACCATTTAACTTCGGAGACAGTAGGTGGTTGGCCTAAGATTCCTATTCCTGTGATGAGGCTTCCATCTTAGGTGTAGCTTGCGGGGAACAGCGTTTCTTATTCAACCGCGGTTTGAGCCGCAACCTACGTGGTGGACAGGCGCTCAGGTTGGGGGAGCCTTCGACTTTTACCCTTATAGCGGGGTAACTCGCTTCGCCACGGCCGCCTTTCGGATATTCGTGGATTTTTAGAAGAAACTCAACAGTGTCCAATAACCCGCATATCCAGGTCAGTCTCCGCTGATTGTTCGGGACTGCTTATTCGGATATTCGCAGCTAACCATCATATCTGATGGTTTTCAGCTAAGCTCCGTATAGTCTCCACCACCTCTATGGTTCCCGGAAGAATGACATTACTAGCGATTATTTCGAATAGATTCGATCCCGCAGATAGACTGGTAATTCCTTCACATTTCTCTTCCAAACATCGGGGAACTTTACAGCTCAAACGATTTGTTGAACGTGTAGACTTATACAGTAGCACCACGTATTGTGCCAATTCTGAACTCCTGTTCATGTGATAAAATTCTTAACTTATAGTCGCCAATGAAAAGGCTTTGATCTACTGGACTCCTTTGTCTAAACCGTCTAGATGATCAGAGATAAACCAAGTTAAGGGGGGATATACAGTTAAACGAGCAAAAAAACTCATTTTTGAAAAAAAATTCATGGGGAAGTTTTTGATCAAACCAATCGAAATTTTTTTATAATTTTAAGTGTATCCATGTAGTATATAAATTTTTTTTTTTCAATTTTGTTTCAACAAAGTGGCGGCCGTTAGAGTGCGTTGAAAAAATCGTTGTATTTTGCTTGTGCCGGCTCTCCTGGTCGCAATTTTGATCTGGAACCTGCTAACCCAAAAACATTACGTTAATTACATTTACAGTTAGTAGATGAATTGAACAAAAAAATTTAAAAAAATAATTTGAACTGTTGGCGTAAGTATTTTGAAAAAATCCACATTTTTTCCGCCATTTTATCACATTTTTCCATATATAGTAATAAAATATTATAACAATTTTTAATTCATATAAAAAGTAATACTATAATCAAGAAAGCCTATAAGTTTCATCTTAATCGAACAATTAGTTTTCGGCTATCACCGGCATACACTCCGAAAATACTGTTTTGAGAAAAACGCGTTGAATGTTTTAATTATCGATCTGCGCGCGAAGAAGGCGTCTTCGAAAAACGATGAAACGAAACACTTGGAGTTCGAATTTCGAAAGAAAGGTTTCAGGAGCGTATTCTACGGGAAATTTACTAACTTTTCATGCAAAAAAAAAATTGAAATTTTTGGTCATTCTAACTGCATATCCCCCCTTAAAACCACACTCAAAAAAATCGACACGTTACATCCACGTGAAATGCACGTAATTTTCGCCCTTCGCCAAAACCAGTAATAAACACGTGGAATTCACGTAAGAGCTACGTGATTTTCACGTAATTTCACATTCTACGTGAAAATCACATAAATATTACGTGATTTTTCACGTACAATTCACTGGCACGTAATGTTTACCTGATTTTACTGAAGAAAATTTGGTTACGTGTTCAGGTGGAAGTTACGCGAAATTTCACGTGAAAACAACGTGTCGATTTTTTTGAGTGCAGCTATATCGAACTTGATTCACTACGTATTTTATGTACGTGGAAACGTCTCCCAATATCGAATTTTGCAGCGCTATTTGCGGAATTTATGTAATCAAGCAATACGCTGTTTGGCCCAGAACGAGTATCTTAGGGAATACACGGTTGTTTTACAACGATAGGGGCTTCTGTATCAAAAAGGTAACAGTAACGTGAATACTAGCGTAGGAAATTATTAAACCATTTAGCTCTCGCATTTTGGTGCCATTTCTTGACAAAGAGTTAGACCAAGTAATTTCCATGACAAAGTGAAATAAAGCTTCAATACGTATCTATTTTCCTTGATACCTCAATCAATCGTATTATAATCGCTGTTCGACTTCCTGCCGAAGAACCTCAAATGCAGGGGAGTTATTCCTTATCAGGCAATCGTGAAGAATGCCAAATCCTCTGGGCGTCCATTTTCTGCTTGTTAGCTTTTCCACCCTTAGTTGATGTTTTATTCGAACTTTGCTCTTTCCTACGGAGTTAGTCAAGCGTGCTTCAAGTCTCATTTATTTTGAGCTTGCGAAAAATTAACCGACGATGAAAATGAAAAAAATACTAACATTTAAAGTTACAGGAGTCACTCGAATAGCGCGGATGGGAGGTAACGTAATTGTACTATTAGTAATCGACAAAATATCATTGGTTTAACACTCGATATGTTCATGATTAGGGCTTTAAAGCCCTTTTTCACATCCCAAGACTCCAACAAATCTGTTAGGCCCCAATCATCATCAAGAAACTTCTTGTGTAACTGAAGTAAGTGGGCGGTACCACCAACCGCGCTATTCTGTACTCGCCTCGCACTGTGAGCACGAGTTCGTGCGCCGTGAAAATGTCAAACAGTCAACTAAGTTGGGGAGAAAGCACCCGGTAGAAACAGGCGATGGAGCTTTTTCATCATTTGCCGAGCGGAAGTTTGTCACAGCAAAAGAATCACGGAAGGTGGAACCGCGCAAGGATCAACCGTTGATAATTAATTAGAAGCTCACCGAAAGTCATTAAATCCGATTATATGGTATGGACGAAGCCGACAACGTTTGGACTCATTTTTCTATCGTGATAATTTATATTTATTAAAAGGAGCAAAGTTTTCCTCAAAGCTTCTTTCGGTTGTTGTAAATCATTTAATGGTAGAAGAACTTTTGTTTTTCACATTTATCGTTTGATTTCGCGCACGTGGTAATTTGTGTTGATGGGTTGTTTGTTTATTTTTGAGCAAAGGGATTTGTCATTTGTGTAATCGATGTATGAGAGGGTCTGTAACTGGGGAACAGTTGGGAGTGGGAGGGAGCCTGTTGTGGGTAGAAATCAGCGAGAGGATATTTTTGCGCTGGTAACGATGTTGGCATGGAGAAAGAGTTGCATGATTCAGGAAGGAATTCAGACAAAGGCAAAGAGAATAGCGATGAGCACGCCGAGATGAATGGTTTTGTGTAGATTTTGGATACGATAACGATTTAATGACGATAAACATGTAAACAACCGTTTAAGCATATTAGATTAATGGAGCCGGATGGTTAAATGGATGGTGTTCATTATAAGGTAAACAAATTTGTAGTTGGCGAGTCTTCGTCGCATGTTATTATGAATATTCAAGCTAATGAGAGCAAAACTCGCACGAAATTTGTTTTGAATTGCTTTCCAGTCTTCTTATAATATTATATGAATAATTTAAAAATCAACAATCATCCAGAAGAACGATCAGTACCCATTCAAGATTAGCGTGCCAGAATCCTTTCAAACAATTATTTAAACATGATGACAACTGATGATAAATACAGTAGCTCTGACAACGCAAACCGTAAAAATTGTCCATAATCACCTAACCTATTTGAGGTTTGATCCATAATTGCTCCTGCTCGAATTGCATCACAAAGTAATAAAAATTAAAAGCCACGCTCCATAACAAATTGCTATCTGTCATGGAAGCTCGCATTCACGTTCATGGCAACCAGTCGTTATTGGGACAATGTCGGTTTAAAACTTAAAGTGATTAACGAAAGAAGAAAAAAAAAACTTTACCCGTGCAAACCTCCAGATCGTTGAAAGTTACCGTAAACAACCGCTTGTGCTGCTGCTGCTGCTGCTGGCGAGGCTTGATTTGTTTATTGACAAAATTGCCCACGTCACACACTGCCTTGGCCTTTGGCCCAGGCTAGGGTTGAAGGAAGTTAAATAGTGATTTGTGCCAAATCATGCCATGCTATATCTGTCACTACCAATAATGGTTTTGCGGCACGAGCCACAATCATTCTCCGTCCGCAATCGATTAAAACCGATTCCTTTCTCTCTGCCGTTTCAGCCTGAACCTGTATGAGCTCATCAAGAAGAATAACTACCAAGGGTTCAGTCTGAGCCTAATCCGACGGTTTTGCAACTCCATTGTCAAGTGTCTACGGTTGCTGTACCAGGAGAACATCATTCACTGTGATCTAAAGCCCGTAAGTTTCAGGAAATGGACAAATCCGTGTCATAATCTTTTAACTCCTATGTCTATGTATTTCAAGGAAAATGTTCTACTCAAACAACGAGGCAGCAGTCTGATAAAGGTTATCGATTTTGGCAGCTCGTGCTATTCGCACCGCAAAGTGTACACCTACATTCAGTCCCGCTTCTACCGGTCGCCAGAGGTAATATTGGGACTGTCGTACGGGACACCCATCGACATGTGGAGCTTAGGTGAGTTGTTGTCGAATTTTATGTTTACCAGTCTATAAATGTTTGCCGACGATAATAGAACACCATGAAAGAAGAACGACTTGTTTGTACAGACGTCATCGATTGAGGGACGAAACCTGAAAAGGCTGGAAAATTGTGTGCTGTCTATCACGAAATGCGTTTGTGTCAATGCAAAATACGACCAAATTAATGTCGAAGGGGATTTACTGCTCGGAATTGTGATAGACCTCTGAGCCCAAGTAATATTAACATGTTGTAGAAAAGTGTATCATACTTTGCCAAGAACAAACCTTTTTCACGGATATTGGTTAGCATAATCTGTCCCGTGACTCATTACACAATGCATACCAATAAATCACAAAATCTGTAATATATGTTTGATTCTGTTAGGTGTTTTGTAAAATGTCAATCATAAGACTAAGCTACGGGTTTATAAATAGGCCCAAAGATGTTTCACAATATACTTTTTAACATCGTAGCATTTCAGGTGTCAGTTAAACAGGTTTTACTCTTCATTTAGATCTCCACTGCGAACATAGTCAAGTAAAGCAGACAAGGGTCAAGGCTGGATGATAAAATGTTGATCGAAAAGTAGTTACCAACATTTATCTTCGAAAAAAAAAGCGAAAAACCAACAAATTTTTACTTCAGTTTTCGATTTTTTGGAGAAAAATAATCTCTTGTTACTGTTTATATAAACACAAATCTTAGTTTCTGTAAAACGCTCGCACTTTAGACTTTACATATTTCAATAATTTCTGCATAGTTGATTTTGTAACTTTTCTGTAGGCTTCAGGCCAGATTTTTCTAGATCTCCTGAATGTTTTGGGACACTGAACTCTTCTTCCGCAAGTGCCGCTTTACAATCACCCAATACCGTTCAGTTGGCTGAAGATCCAGACAGTTCGCTGGATTGATGTCCTGTTTCACGAATTGTACATTTATGCCAACCCTTGTAGAACCGAATGGGCGTAGTGGGTGAGAACCAAATCTCGCCAAAAGTGAGGAGGAGCCTTATGCTTTCTGTTCAGAAGAGCCAAAAACGTCTAGGCAGGCCCGTAAGCAGAGACACTTACGCGAACCCGCGAATGTAGGGAAGAGAGTCTCCTTCCAAAAGCAAGTTCACACCCACAGAACTAGAATCGAACCATTGATTGACAGAATAAACCCAATAGATGGGGTCGAAGAGCCCGCCCTTGTTCCGGGGAATATTTAAAATAGGAGGGAAACAGTCCCATGTTTCCTATCCAAATCGTTTGACTTGGGTGCCCTGATGGTCCCTCTCTTTCTCCGTTATTTGTTATTAAATGTAATGTTATATTTAGTATATTTTGTAGTGGTCATTTGATTGCTTACCTTGTGTTAGAAAGTTTGGCTGAATGTAAAATTTGTTAAGGTTATATGCCGTTCTTTACCTATTGCTCTGCTTCGTCTCGGTGTTTCTGCTTTTGAAGAGCTGACTTTAGGCAAAGGCCTTTGCTAATCTCCGGCCTGCTCCGGATGCTTCCCGATTAACTCCAACCGTGCCGCATCGTACATCTTGACAAACTTATCTTGCTGCTCTTTGAACTGAGCAAACAGATCGTCGTTGGGCCAGTTTGAACTTTTTGACGTGTTCCGCCTTGATTGCTTCCGTTACTCACGGTTTGTCCAAGGGATATTCTTGGGCTTGATAGGTACTTTGGGTTTAATCTTCCTACTAATCGCCGGTTACAGCATCTTCCCGGGAGGGACCCTCCGAGATACAACTTTAAGGCCCTTACCGACCTTCCCACCCAATGGGAGCTTTCCATTAGGAATGCGACGCATTGAAAGGCCATCTGGACGACCTCGCAGCGGTAAAGGCATCATGCGTCCCACAGGGTTCATCATAGGGCCTCGCATAGGCAGCATCGGAGGCATTGGTCTTGGCATAAGTCCCATTGGACCCGGTCCAATCGGTGGACCACCGAAGCGACCATCCGAAGGTGGTGGTGGCAGCATTGACCTACCGAGCACACCTCGCATTCCCATTGGAGGAACACGAAAATGCGGTAGTGGCGGAAGTGGTGGACCGTTTATGCTACCACCACTCATGAAAACCGAAGACATAGGTGGCATCGATGGATGGATGGGCAACCCATGCCCGGGGGAATATGCATGCCACCTTAATTTTTAATTTTTATGCGCTTTTGATTGTAATTTCCCTTACGGGTTCTGTTTTTGCGTACACCCACTGGTCCTGTACCATTGTTAGTTGCAATCACTGCTTAAATGTTGCTTATTTTCTGTTATGCTTGAATGTTGCTTACTTCTTTTATTTTCTCAGCTCTTGCTGGAGACTATTTCATGTCCGATGTGGAGTAGCTGACTGTTATGAAGTGCTCTTCTTCACGGACACCATCGTTGGACACTCGTTTGCTCCATTCTTGAGCCGTTTAGCTCCCGCCTATTTTGGTCGAACCACTTCCTGAGCCATTTAGCTCCCGCACCTCAACGCAATCGACAAGAGTAGACCTCAACGGCGGGTGTACTCTACTTCGACGGAGGATTCCCCGGCAGTGGAAGTTCTTCCTAAACCGAACCACGGTGAGCCATTTAGTTCCAACTCCCTAAGCCATTTAGCTCCTATTTTTTGACGTAGTCGTCTCGAGAAGCCCTCGACGGTGGGTCTACCCTGCGCCAGCGAAGAGTTCCCCGTCGACGGAACTTTCCCCAAAACCGATTCTTCTGCTGTTGTTACTCACTCCAACCGACCGGTAGGGTGCCGAAGTCAGTCCAGCGTTTCCGGTGGAACCTAGCGTCTGGTTTGTAGGTGTCCTGATGACCTGAAACCGGTGCCACGATGCGTTCTACTGAACTAGTCTCTAGCGTACTCCGACAGGGAAGTCCTCGGCGCAGGAATCTCTCCAAAACCGATCAGTCTTCATTGGGTTTCGAAGTCGGTGATTCTAGGTGGAGTAGCCAGTGGCGCTGAATCGTTGATCATTACTCCAGTCCACAGTCACAGATTTTTTGGATCAAATTCTGTGCTTGGTTTACGCCATACTCTCACTTGTCCGTTTGACCAAAAAATATCAAATTTGCTTTTATCTGTGAAAATTAAGTTTTGCCTGAACTTCTCCTGTTCAACGATGTAGTTTTGGGTAGACTCCCATCGCTATTTATTATGGTTAACAAGTTAAAATGGTTTTATTTCGTGCAACGCGACGATGTATCATTGGTCACTTCTCCATTTCCTCTGAAGCTCGGACAGTATCCTAGTTATAACCCTATCGACAGCGTTTCGTGTGTATTCTTCGTGGCATATCTCTTCGACATCATTGTCGATTGTCACGCCGCGCATATCCCTGCGCACTTCTTCGAACCTATGGCACTCGACGACGACGTGCTCTGGGTCTCTTCCAGGTTCACACACTCTGAGAATACAGGTGAAGAAGCGTGACCAAACCGACGCAGATGTTTCCAAAAGCAGCGGTGCCGGGAGACGAACTGCATCAGATAGAAGTTCACCTCTCCTTGCTTCCTATTCACCCAAGCTGACACATTTGAGATGAGCCGGTGGGTCCTCCTTCCTTTCATCGCATTATCCCACTCTTGCTCCACTTAGCCAATGAGTACGTTCTGACGATTCTCCTCGCATTTCTAATAACATTTGACGTCCGCAAATTCCGAGTAACACATCTTCATGATTTTATGTTGAGTAAACTTCTATATAACTGAATCTAGTCAAACGTATTTTCAACCGTTATAAAACTAGTGTGTTGCTTGAGATGGGCATCATGCCAGCGATAACGCATACTGCCTCCGATGAAATTGTTCTGTAGGCGCTCGTGATTCGCATGGCCTGCTTCCCACTATTACGCTTGGTTTTCTGTGCCGCGACTCAAGCTAGGGCTCCATACCTCTGAATTGAAGTTGCCACACTCTATAGAGATCCTGCTTTAGCTCAATTGGTGAAGGCCCAGCTACAAAGCAACACCATGCTGGAGGTGGCTGGGTTCGATTCCCGGTCTGGTCTAGGAATTTTTCGAAAAAGGAAAGTTTCACGACTCCCTGATTGTACTTGCCACCCAATCCTGGCCCAATGATACCTGGCATCGGGGGCTCTCAATTAATTACTGTGAAAGAGCATTTAGAACGCTAAGTTGAAAGAAAGCGATAAGCGAATTGTGAAAGCAATATGCTTAAAATGCTAAAGAAGAAGAAGAACACTCTCTATAAGTCTCCTCTTCCTGTTTTTTTGGGGCCACTGACGTTGGGCATGATCCTCGCTATTGCATTGACCGCTTTCGCTGCCTTTTCGCGGGTGTAGTCGACGTGCGCGTTGAAATTCAAGCGGTCATCAACCATCAACCCCAGGGTGACTTTAATGCACGCTTTGATGGAATTGCGTGTCCCCCGACGTTGTGATTGCTAATCAGAACTACTTTCGTCTTGTAATTAGCCAGCTGCAGTTTTGCTCCAGTCATCCACGTTTCAATGGTGTATATCCCCTCAGCTGTAAGCATCTCGAGCTCTTGTAGAGTCTCATCCGTTATCTTAAGGAAGGCATCATCAGCAAACCCGACGATCTTACCTCACTCGAGCCTTGTGGCACAGGCGCCGTGACCCTGGTAGATTTCTGCCCCAACTCCGTTTCGTAGAGCAGAACTCTGTTCTTGAAGTAACTACTTTGTATTCTGCACAGGCAGCCAGGAATATGCATGCTGTTCAGTGCTGCGGCGATAGCCTCCCAGCTGGCGCTGTTAAAAGCGGTTTTGACGCAGATCGTCACTACGGCGCAGAACCGGTTGCCTCTCCTTTTCTGCATTGATGTCTTCTCTGCACTCTGCACGACTATCCGGATTGATTCCGCTGTCGAAAGCCCTTTTTCGAATCCGAATTGTCTCTTTGAAAGGCCATGATCGCTTTCCTTGCACTGCGTCAGCCTGTTAAGGATGATCCTTTCCAGAAGCTTCCCGAGAGTATCCAGTAGGCATATGGGTCTATAAGATGATGGGTCCCATAATGGCTTCCCTGGTTCAGGCAGCAACACCAGCTTCTGAACCTTCCATCTGTCGGGGAAATAGCCTTCATCTAAGCATATTTGTAGCACCATCCTGAATGTGTCTAGAAATGCCAATATCGTGGTTTATCTGCTACATTGGAGATCCCATCCGGACCAAGAGCTTTCTTCAACTTCAGAACCTTCGCTACTAACAGTAGCTCTTCAGGGGAGATCCAAGCAGTTGCATCTTCAGTATCTTCGTATGGCGTAGGCGGTCACATCGTTGGGTGGTGATGTGGAAAAAGATTTGTCCGGGCAAATTTCAGCAGGTGTCCCTGGACGCTTAAACTTCGCCACCACGATTCTATTAAAATAGACTAAAAGAAAATAGACTTAAAACTAAAAATTCTACGCCCTTGAGAGCGGAGTTCCGGCAGTTAACCGGAACATTCATCATGGCAAAGGAAAAAATTGCGTGTAGACATGTGTTTCAGTGCTTTCTTCGTTTTATTTATCAATTCTTCCTAAGTTTTCGCGACAAAATTGTTCGAGTAGATCTTACGCTTCAGGCTGGCCCAGAAATGCTCGATGGGACGCAGCTGGAAGACGTTGGGCGGGTTTGCCGACTTGGGTACCACATCGACATTCAGCCTCTCCATCTCCTCCAACGATCGCTTCGAGTAATGGGCCAACGCCAGATCCAGCCAGAACACCGCGTCTTCACCCTTATTGTATTTCTTGATGAACGACGCAACTTTTGGCAGGCATTTCGAACTATAAATTTCCCTGTTCACAGTCAGTCCAGAGCAAAAGAAGAGCGGCTTTGATATCCCCTTCTCGCTGATTGTCAGCCACAGCAGCACTTCTTGGGGAATTTGGTGTGTGAAATGAACTTCACTTCGTGAGGGAAGTAAGTCGTTGCCAACCAGGGTTAGATAGATCTCGTGATTCACCGGGAAAATCGAGTTCTTATTCAGCCGTTGCCACTGCGTCATGGCCTGCAGCTCCGAAACCAGTGGACACGAGTTCCGCTTCCTGACATGTATGTTCATGTTCACCAGGTACTTTTTCACTGTTTGGCCGGTTGAACCGACCTTCCAGACAAGCGCATGCAGCGATGTAGCCACTTTTCCTAGATGTCCGGGAGCGATAGAAGTCAGAAGAAGTGTAAATATTAACAAACTGATTGACTGGATTTCACGACTGAGACGATGGAGAAGTGGGATATTCCGCAGTTTAAGTTCAAGTCCCTACCACGGAACGCCATTCGCGACGAATGGGTGAAATACAAGCGAAATTTCGGCTACATAATTTCTGCTACGAAGGAAAAAGATAAAACACGCATACGAGATATTTTGTTGGCGAAAGGTGGTCCAGACCTCCAGGAGGTATTTGCATCAATACCGGGTGCTGAAGTAAGCGATAATGCAAAGAAAACTATTGATCCGTATGCGGTAGCGATCGAGAAATTGGATTCGTATTTTTCATCCAAACAACATGACACATTCAAACGGAATCGGTTCTTGCTGTTGAAGCCCAATTCCGAAGAATATCAAATAAATGCGATTTCGGGAAATCGGCAGAAGACAGTAGGTCAATTAGTGTAATTGACAAAGTGATCCTTTTCGCACCGAGTGAGCTGAAGGAGCAACTACTCCAACGTGATTCACTAAGCCTAGATGAAGTGACCAAAATCGTAACAACTTACGAATCTGTGAAGCAGCAGGCCCGATCCATGAGCATTCCTAACGCTGATTCGGAAAGTATCTCTATGGCGTACGAACCAACTAGCGGTGTCAACAGAATTCAGCAAGCCAATCGAAAGGAATGTACGCGATGGGGCCGTAAAGGACACTTCGCGACTGATGCTTCCTGTTCAGCAAGAGGTAAAGAGTGCAACAAATGTAAGCTAATTGGACATTTCGCCAATCAATGCCGCACGAATTTCCCCTTGAAGCGGAAATATGATGGACCAACTCGTGGCGGCAAGCGATTCCAACCGGATCGCGTCCGAGAGATCGATGTACGCACACGAGATTATCGCAAAGAGAATGTGTATTCGGACGAGAATTTCATATTTCACATTAGCAACGGAGACGAACTGCTCTGGCTGAAAATGGGAGGCGTTTTGTTGCAAGTTTTGGTCGACTCAAGATGCAAAAAGAACATAATCCACGGAAAATCATGGGATTACCTGAAAGCCAACTGCGCTAAAGTCTTGAATCAGCAGAAGGAGTGTGAAGAGATTTTTCTACCGTATGGGGATCAAGCACAGCTAGTAACGGTACTGGGCAAATTTCAAACACTGGTAGAAATTGAGGATGCGGGTCGTGTATACGAGAAGAACACTATCTTCTACGTAGTGAAAACGGGACAGCAGTGTTTGTTGGGCCGCACAACTGCCACCGATTTAGGGGTGATGTTTGTCGGTTTGCCTAGTTCCTACGGAGTGTTAATGCTAGAAGTTAGCGCCAAGCATCCGTTTCCCAATATCAAGGGGGTAAAGGTTAGTATTCCCATTGATCCTTCGGTTTCGCCAGTTTGTCAACATCCTCGATGACCACCAATTGCGCTTACGTCTAGGATAGAAGAGAAGTTGAATTCCTTACTGGCGAATGACATCATTGAGCCTGTTGAAGGTGGGTGCCAATGGGTCTCGCCGTTAGTTACAGTGGTGAAAGACAATGGCGATCTGCGCATGTGCGTAGATATGCGTAGAACGAATGCTGCTATTCTTCGAGAACGGCATTTGATGCCAACGATCGAGGATTTCCTTCCGCGATTTGCCTCGGCGAAGTTTTTCAGTAAGCTGGACATAAAAGAGGCATTTCATCAGGTTGAGTTTGATGAAAAAGCCGCTTTATAATCACGGTCATCACGCATATGGGTTTATTTCGATATAAACGCCTTATGTACGGGATAGTCATAGCACCGGATATTTTTCAACGAATTTTCGAACAGATCCTCAGCTGCTGCAGTAAATTTACTGTCAATTTTATCGATGACATCATGATCTTTTCGGAAATGGAAGAAGAACAAGAGGAAGCGCTGAAGATCGTTCTCGCTACGCTACGTGAGCACGGAGTGCTGCTAAACAAAGACAAATGTGTGTTCAAGGTCACGTCGTTGCATTTTTGTGTGTCACATGATCTCGTCAGAAGGGATCGAGCCTTCACATAAGAAGATCGAAGCACCTACTTACCAGGAACAACTGCGAAGCTTTCTTGCAACCACGACTGCGCCTCTGCGAGAGCTCACTCACTCTGGAGTAAAATTTGTGTGGGGAATCGATCAACAACATGCTTTCATAAAGCTAAAAGGGATGATTGCAAATGTCAAGCTTCTGCAATTCTTCGATAACTCTCTACGGACGCGGGTAAGTGCTGATGCTTTACCAGTTGCCCTCGGCGCCGTCCTGATCCAGTTCGAAGATTCGACCGATGATGCCCGTCGTCCGATTTCCTTCGCAAGCAAAAGCCTCACACCAACTGAACGTAGATACTGCCAAACCGAGAAGGAGGCTCTCGCGTTGGTTTGGGCAGTCGAACGTTTTCCTTGCTATCTGCTGAGCCGTACCTTCGAACTGGAAACGGTTCACAAGCCGCTGGAAGCGATATTCAAACCATCATCTAGACCTTGCGCTCAAATCGAGCGATGGGTGCTTAGGTTGCAATCTGTCTCGTTCACCGTCAAATATCGCAGAGGCTCAGTAATATTGCCGATCCGTTGTCTCGACTAGTTGTTGATTATACCCCCGAAGAATTCGATGCCGAAAATAAGTTTATGGTGCTAGCGGTCATAGAGTCAGCAGCAATCGATGTTCAGGAGATAGAGGAGTCGATTATACGCGATGCAACATTAGCAGCAGTAAAGCGGTGTCTGCAGTCCGGTTTGTGGGATGACCCGGAAGTCAAACCATAAGTACCGTTCAGAAGTGAGTTAGGAATGGTGGGAGACCTACTGGTTCCCGGTGATAAACTAATTGTGCCATTGAAGCTGCGTCCAAGGATGTTAGATTTGACTCGCGAGGGGCATCCCGGTGAATCGGTCATGAAACGGCGTCTCCGAGACCGAGTTTGGTGGCACGGAATGGATCGCGAGGTCGCGAGTCGAGTAACGAACTGTAAAGGGTGCCGTCTAGTGTCTCTGCCGACCAAACCTGAGCCGATGTCTCGACGACCACTGCCAAGTAAACCTTGGGTTGACATAGCGATTGACTTCCTGGGGCCAATGCCAAGTGGAGTGTACCTTTTGGTAGTCATCGACTACTACAGTCGCTACAAAGAAGTGGAAGTTATGAGTAATATTACCGCCTAGGAAACTGTTCACAGGATAAGCAACATCTTTACTCGTCTGGGTTATCCGCGAACAATAACGTTAGATAACGCAAAACAGTTCGTGGGAACAGAGCACGAGGAATACAGTCGCATACATGGTATCCACTTGATCCACTTGACTCCATACTGGCCGCAAGAGAAAGGTTTGGTGGAGAGACAAAATAGGTCCCTGCTCAAACGACTACAAATTAGTAATGCTCTTGGAAGAGATTGGCGCCAGGATTTGCAGGACTATTTGGTGATGAAACAATGAAACAAAAGGGGAAGGAGAATGAGGATTCGCTTAGAAAGGCAAGATATTCATCCATCGATCTTGGGACAAGGTGTTGATGAAATATCTTCTGCCGAAAAAACAAGCTTCAAACGACATTCAGTCCGAAAGAGTACAAAGTTACTGATCGTTCAGAACCACGAGTGACGATTGAGGATCCAGAGAATGGAAGATCGTACGACCGGAACGTGGCACATTTGAAAAAGATTCCTGAAGCTGCTCAACCACCATCTGTAGCTCCAGTGGATACAGCACAAAGTGGTGTTGCCGGACGCACAGAGCTCCAAGAAGCAGGCGATGATACTTCAGAGGAGGACTTCGCAGGGTTCGAGGCAGAGGAGTCCCCTGCCCAGATACCCGTCAGAACATGACCGTATCAGTCACCGGGGCAGGAAGCAGCGAGCCAGGAAGCTGCCTTCGAAATTTAATGATTATCAGCTTTGATTTCTTTATTTGTTTAAAGTGGAGATGTGATGCCTAGAGCCGGCCCTTGTGAAATGATTCATTGTACTAAGTAGTGTGCACCTGGCATGAACTGTCAGTGTGGGAGAGCGCGTACGGAGTAAAGAATAATAAACACACTGTTTGATTGTCCGTAAAAGTGATTGTATATTTTACTAGATATTCGAGAATACCATTCGGGAACACTACAGGTTATTATTATTGATGCTGCATGAGTAGTTTTGTCAGTGCGGGTTAAGGTAAACCCATTAAAAATCGGCAATTTTTGTCCATTTTTTGTGTTTTTTTATAGTATATTAGGAATTTTGTGCAAATAAGATTTATTTATGATTGTTTTGACGACTAGGCTATAAAAAGGACAAGCAAATTAATACAAACACATTTGGTTGTGGTTAAATTTTCAAAAATTTATCAGCGGCGAATCGTTTGAGCCAGTGCTGTACGGGAAACACTGCATCATTTGGCATTTGTTTCCAATTTTGTCCTGTGGATACTGAGCCACTCGCCATACTTTGTAGCATCACAAACATATACACACGATTATACATGCAGTGGTGGTTTTGAGGTCGCTAAAATCATATCAAGTTTCTATGCACTCCCTAGATAGATGCAGGATCAGTTCCATCTAATGCAGGCCAGGCTTACTGAAGCGCTGATGGGACAGAAACCGGCAGTAATTGGCCTTTAAAACTTACGAGCACGTATTTTGACCGCCAGATTCTTCTTACCATTATGCGTCAAGCACGTCTTTTCCTTGTACACCCAAAATAAAAAAGCAAGATTGTAATGCAATTTCGCATGATTTGGTTTCATTTCTCGTAATGGATCGCAACTTGAAGAAAAAATGCAACATTGGTCGTGGGCAAAAAAGCAATACATTAATTCGATTAGAAAAATTTAATGTGTGCGTGAGGTTGTACAGTTGATTAGTAGTAGTAAATTCAATGTCCCACGGTCGTAAATTCAATGTCCCAATGCGACGGTCGAGGCACTAGGCACACAGCGATAACCGCTTGCACACACTTGCATGGCTTTGTTTATACCATAAAAAGCTTTGTGGATCATGATGGGCAAAATTGCCTTTTCAGAATCATGCGGAATTCTCAAGATATGATTGCAAAAACTGCAATTGCATTTTTTGCTACAATTTCAACTTTTGGGTGTATAGATGGCACACCAGATTGAAAGACAAAATTTGACGCACGATTTTTGTTGACAGAGCTATTTTTAGATTTAGATAAAACTAGCTTTTTGTCAACTTTTTTTCGAACTGCCTAGGTTAAACCCTTTCTTCACGCAATTTGGTGTATTTCATTATTTGAAAGACGTAATTCCGACCTGAAAAGACGTTCTCGATTCCGTCTCTTAATTTGTTTTTACTTTGGTTAGCCTTATTTGCATTTATCACTTAGCTACCCGGAAATGTTCATTTGTTCAACCTATAAAACTTGCATTTCATGTCTGACCAATCATTTGACGATAATTAAATCGAACATGCAATACACCAATTGAAATCCGCTGCTCTCACCTACGTACCCGTAAGTCCCATTGATTTGTGCATGGCAATGTAGTTCCAGCCCAGTCCCACGGAACCCTGTCGTAGTTCGTAAAGAACACAGAAAACTACCATCGGTTGAGTAGTCTCACACTGGAGCATTGACTCTCATAGGGGGTGTTAATGGCAAACATGGAGAAAACAACTTTTTCGCATTGCAGTAATATACTCATCCCGCTCGTTGGGCCCGGTTCGGTAGGTGGATTTACCATGAAAATGCCGGAAAGCTATGGAACGTGCGTGCTAACGGGTGGTAATCTTGATAAAGGGAATCGACCTCCGTGCAAGGCCATTCGGTCCTTTCCCTCGGACCTTGACAAGCACCCACGCAATTTGCAATGAACCTAGCAATCGGCAAGTGGCAAGTTGTTAGCCATTCAACAGTTCATTGGCTTGATTTGCGATAAGGACGTTTCAATTTGTTACGCGTCAAACTCACTGTCTTCTACCGCAAAACGTGTTAATTAAATATCCCGCCTTTCTCTATTTTCAGGATGCATACTGGCAGAATTGTACACCGGATATCCGCTGTTTCCCGGAGAGAATGAAGTCGAGCAATTAGCGTGTATCATGGAGGTTCTGGGTGTTCCACCAGATGATCTCATCAATACTGCCACCAGGAGGAGATTGTTTTTCGGTACGTTCACTCCAACCTTGATAAACCTACCACTATCTAACAGCTTCTATTCCTCCCCTCTCATCATCAGATTCACGAGGCATTCCACGGTGCATAACCAATTCAAAGGGACGCAAGCGGAAACCGGGCTCGAAGACAATTTCGCAGGCACTTCGCTGCAATGACACCACGTTCATCGATTTCATCAGCAAATGCCTCGAGTAAGTTGCATTTTCCATGAAGTTCAGCCACGAAAACAATGTTTTTTCGTGACTGTATGGAGCTGACTAAATACTGTGCACGTGCTACCAGTACGTCAAATGCTTTTATCGTTCGGTGGGAAATGGGGGAGAACGGGGGCAAAGTTCCTACAATGCCGATGGGAAGGCATAATTTCATTCACGGAGAGCAAATTCGTCACAACAGTGGGCAATACAGAATGTACCTCCAAAAGGGAACGCGGTGAGCGGTGGTTTCATGCAACTTAATGTACATATCCTGGCCTAGTGACCTCGTATATAGCCGGGAGTTAATTGGAAGCATAAATTAATTTGAGGAAGTATGGAACCAGCTATAGGAGTCAAGGTCTGCCAGAGCTGCGCTTGAAGGAATTGTTTGATGTAGTTTTAAAGCAGAGCACGTTACTCTACGTAGTTGCAGTTTCTACTGAACATATCGTGGTGGGAAAACGGCGTATACATTAAACAGAGGGGTTATTAAATAAAGTTTCACAATATGCTAATGGTTGCTCAAATGAATCAATTTTCATATTTGAGCGTGAGCATGAGCATGATTAACCGCCCGAGGTTACTACATTACTGCCATATGACACAGAGAATCAACTGATGATGAATGAGACTCACAATCGTCAATGTGTAAAAACTGGTATGATGTATGATATTAAACCATTGTATCACGAAATCCAAGTAACATTGCCAAAACCATCCAGCTTTATTAGGTGGAAGTTATTAAACTATATTAAAGTTTTATGAAGTCCACTAGAAATCAATTTGGTTTTATTGTGACAAAAGGTGCCAATTGGTTTCATATTTTAGTCTGGTATATGAGAACCTATACAGTTTAACTTAAAACCTTGTTTCCTCAAATTCCGTTTACTCCTATCAAAGGTTTTATTTCGACTTTGTGAACTCGTAAAAAATTGTTTTGAAATGCCGTTTTAGGACTCATTCATCTAATCTTATAATGGTCTGTTTAAAAAGCATTGAAAAACCATTTGGCCTCCAGTAAATGCAATAAACGTCAAATCGGCATTCAGAGTTTAGAAATAGACTTTTTTGAAAAACTGTGATTTTTGCCAATCCTCATATTGAAATGTAAGAAATAATTGAAATGTGGAGAAATAAATGCACCAGATTTAACTGCAATGCAAATGAACTGTAGATGTAAGACAAATTTTGGCATTCTTTTAGATAACTTTATTCAATTCCATCAATTTTCAGGAAATTCATGATTAACATTTCGAATATTTTTGTTTTAATTTAGTTTTTGTTGTAGTGAACTCGCATAATTTCCAAGGCGCTTATATTTTCGGTTCTCATCGTGCTAATATTCACCATAACATTAAATGTGCATATAATTTAAAGCATGATGCGTAGTTAAAAACTCAATTTGTTTTGGATATTTTGCAATCAAACAAAATTTCCCGCAACGCTTGAACTTTTATCTTTGATATTATTAACTGTAAATTAAACAGAAGAGCAAAGAATTGGGAAAATCAGAACAACAAAAACCAACCACGATGTCACAGTGGAGTTTGACAGCTGTGGCCATTTGGCCATATGCTGGTTTTCAGGGCGAGGTTTTATTGAGGTTCTCAAGTGGTCATAACATCTTTCACTAGAAGATTTTCAAAATCTCTATGATCTTAAAAAGGTTTTATCAGCTTGTTTTCATAACCAAGCGGGTCACTTTGTACAAATTTCGGCTTCCACGAAGCATAGAGGAGGTGCTGGTGGACAAAACAGTTTCGAATGTAGTGTTATCAACAAAGCCGAAAGGAGTGTTACACGGTTGGAATAAAACTTAAATTGTTGCTTGGGAAACTTAGTACGACAGCAATAGGCTATAAATATAAATACAAAAATGTAATAGTCTCCATCCAAAATATGGAACAATTGGTCAAAATGCATTGCTATCTAACATGAGAATGTCGCAATGGATGAGGAGAAGAGCCCACGCTCTATTGACGAATCTCCCCATCCTGTCTGCTTCAATCGACTGCCTTGATGGTCTCTTCCATTCCCCAGTATTAGCAATTGGATATTGTAAAGAAAAAAATATCTTATAATCATGTATGTATTATGAGAAAAATACTGCGGGCATACGTATTTATTTGTAAGATTCTCATTTGAATGATCCTGAAAATAGAGAAATGTTGTATATTATCACAAATAGACCTGGTAAAGCTTTAAATATGTAGAAAGTCTTACTGTAAACTTATATAGCACTGAAAATAAATTTTCGATTGCAAATCAACTATCAATACCGTTACATGGAAAAAAAAGCCGAGCGCAGATCCGTGAACTGCAGTCATGAATTCAGGTGGCACAACTATTAGCTGTCAACCATTTAGATCGAACATTAAGTGATTTTTCGATGAATAGCCTAGGAGTGTTCCATTTATTTGTCTGTTGTTTTGCAATTATGCATGTTTTCGTTCGTTTTCAGTGACAGGGGTTGAAGGGATAGTACCGACGCCAGATCCGGCCAGAACACCGCGTTTTCGCCCTTATGATGTTTCTTGATGAACGACACAACTTCCGGTAGACATTTCGTACTACATATTTCCCCATTCACGGCCCATCCGAACAAAAGAAGACCGGCTTTGACATCCCCTTCTTGCTGATTGTCAGCCACAGCAGTACCTTCTTGGGGAACTTGGTGTGTGAAATGAACTTCACCTCGGAGCTTCCTTCGCGGGGGAAGTAAAATACGAAGTGCCCGGCCAGTCGTTGCCATCCAGGGTGAGATAGATCTCGTCGTCCATCACCACCGCCACGTCGCGACTTGCCAGGAAAATCGAGTTGCTCATCTTGTTCAGCCGCTGCCGCTGCGTCATTGCTTCTTGACATGTATGTTCATGTTCGCCAGGAATTTTTCACTGTTTGGCCGGTTGAACCGACCTCCCGGTCAAGCGCACGCAGCGATGAAGCCACGTTTCCCTCGGGCTTCCTCTATCCTTTGGAGCTTCTTGTCACTCAGGCGTCAGCCGTCCGGAACCGGGCTTTCCTTCGATGCTCTGATTGTTGCCTGATAGTGCCAAAATGTTGTAGATGCCGCACGATGTCCGTTTTCGACGCGGTGGGGTGCCGTTCTTTGAACGCGCACACTTCTGAACGGAGTTGCTTCACTGTTTTTTGCCTTCACGAGTAGAATTCGACTGATAGAGCTGTCAAATTTTGTCTGTTGACTCATGGGTTACTATGCTTGATGCTGCTTTGTCAGTACGGTTAACCCATGAAAAATCGACAATTTTTGTACGTTTTTCTTTAATGCAAACGTTATATGCATATTCATTAAGTTTCTGTTGCCAATTTGTCTTGGTGTATAGTTGTACCAGTGAACAATGATAGTTAGCTTCAATGACACGGAATAGGAGGTATATATTTTTAATACACATTTATCTATTCATTATAGTCAACAGATAAAATATTTGCCCCTATGGACGGCATCTTAAAACTAAAATAACAAAATTACAAATTTGAACTGACTGACAAAAATCACATATTTGTTTCTATATATTAAAATCATACACAAAGTAACAACTAATGGGTGTCCCACATCAAATTTCATCCCGGAAAAAATGCTGTAGAAAATTATTCATTGCGTATTTTAAATTGAAAATTTCGTTAGAAGTTGTTAAGAGTGTTTTTTTTTTGTATTTTTATCGCTGTAAGTTTGTTCCTGATTTACATGAACGATGTCAATCTCATGTCTCAATGATGACTTGAAGCTATGTTACGCCATAAAACATCCACTGTAAGCCGTTTTTCTACAACAACAGCTCAGGGCGTTTGCTTAATGGTGTCCCATCAATCGGATGACATTGGATGTGCCCATGTGCTCGGTGATTTGGCCGTAAACATGAACTCTACCAATTCGGTTATGCTTTGGCCAGATTTGAGTTGCAGCGCGAAACGATGGTCAAGGATTCTCATCAACTCAAAAGTGAACTTCAAAGATCATGTAGCATATGCCGTGTCTAAGGCATCATCGCAGATAGGCTGTTCCGTTTTGCCAAAAAAAATAAGAATGTGTAAAATTTCACCAAAATCTGTAAAATCGGATTACCGAACGGTTAGCTGTTGAGAATATGGTAAAACTTTACAGATTTCTGTAAAAAAAAATCTAAGTGTGTGTGATGGGTGGTGAATAACAGTAACCCCGAAAACTGTCGGAAGTCCGCCTTGACGTAAAGCTTATCATCCGTGATGAGATAATGAGGCTCCGCCAGAATGTGGTTTTAAAGTTTCCGGGCCCCTGCACTTTGTATGTATGCAGACCCTCCCGGTTCTTGGCTCTCTACACGAAAAACTTGGACAGATTCAAATTTTTGGCCACATTCCTGACCTAAGCATTTGGTTCCGCTCAAACACTATCCCGACACGCTTGTGATCCTGATCACTGAACATCCATTCTGACCGTATTTCTCCTTCCGTTTGATGCTCAGAGTTTTGTAGTGACGTTTAAACGTTGACTGCACGATTCCGAGTTGTTTTCCGAAGTCCCGATGAGAGAGTTGAGGATTTTCCAGGTTGAGGATTTTCGCAAAATCAATCCGTGACGCCATTTCGAAAAACTGTCAGCAATAAAAATATAGTAACTTCAAATACATTCTAAACTACTTCTACCCAACTTTCCAAGAGAAAATACCCAATAGGTAATATTCTATAGCATTTTTCATGATGCAATTGGATGTGGGACACCCTTTACGCAGAAATAAGACCAGGCATGATATTGTTATATACACATGTTATCCCAGTCATTTTGGATATCGAGTGATTACCGAAAGTCAATTCATAGAATAATCCGAAACATGAAGTTAATCGTTGAATTATTATATTTTTAATTTAACGAAGAACGTTATTCTGTCTATTTGAAATCAAACAAATATCAATAATGCTGCAAAGCTTTTAATTGGATGGATCTTGAATGAGTAAATGAACAACACATTGTCTGCTTAGAATTGTGTCACCTGTCATGATTTCTTGATCGACGTTTAATCTGCAAATAATGCCTGTTGAAAATTAATCACAATTGTTCAAGATGGTCCAGCTTTTAGGTTAGCTTCAAAAGAGAAAAGCGTTTCTTATTTGATAGAAAAGGTGACCAATGCTACTAGTTTTTACCTCCAAATGTTCGCATCTTTCTCTTAACTCAATGTATAAAGTTTTGTACAACAGCTTTTTCCATATTTTTTATCATTTTCAATGCTAGGTCAAAGTTAAAAAGAGTTGAGCTCTTGAGATTCTTCAGGAATGGCAAAAGTCTAATTTGAAGACACTTTTGCTTATACAGTGCGTTTCGATCAAAATTTGGTCGACTTAAACTTTACGCATTTCCTTTCTCCGTGCGTTAAAAAAATTGCACAACCCTCATATTGAAGATGTGTGCGTGTAGCATCATTTAATTTTGATATTGAGATTAGCACTTCAGTTATCAAAATGTCGTCAAAAGGAAGAGAAGCAACGCATCAAAATTTTGCACGTTCATGGCGAAAATCCAAATTACTCTCACGCCAAGTTGGCGAAATTGTTGTATGTGGCTAAATCAACTGTTATCAACGTATTAAAAGTGTTTGGTGAACGTTCGGCTAGCCAGGAAAGCTGGATCGGGGGGAATTCGAAAGCCGGAGGCCACAGCGACGACAAAAAGAGTTGCCCGCTATTTCGAGCGGAGCCCCATCCTCTCCGTCCAAGATGTCGCAAAGAAGCTGGGAGTGGCGCCTTCAACCGTGGATAGAGCTAAAAAACAAGCTGGACTGTCGGCTTACAAGAAAGTGGTGACTCCAAATCGCGACGATAAACATAACACGTCGGCCAAAGATCGTTCGCGAAATACGATACGATACTGACGAAGTTTGATTGCGTAGTACTGGGCTATAAAACTTACGTCAAGGCAGACTTTTTACAGTTTCCTGGACAGGAATTTTATACAGCAACCGACGGAGAAGGATGGCAAATATTTTCAAGCACATTAAACTGTCAAAGTTCGCCAAGAAATATCTGGTGTGGCGGGCCATCTGTACCTGCGACTTGAAATGCAGTGTTTGCATTGCAACCGGAACCGTTAACAAGGAAATTTATCTGAGCGATTGCCTACAAAAACGTCTACTGCCTTTCCTGAAGCGACGCAATTGTTTCGTTCTTATTTGGCCAGATTTGGCATCTTGTCATTACAGAAAAAAGGCCATGGAGTGGTATGCTGCCTACAAGGTTCAAATGGCGCCCAAGGACAAGAACCCTCACAACACTCAAAAAGCTGTTTTGATCGAGAAATAGTTCAGGGCAAACTGGCGTTCTGCGGCGAATAAAGTGCACAAGGAAAATGTACAAAATCTTATGGCAGGTGTTAAACGAAAGTTGCATCCCATTCCTGTTTAAGGGCCTCTGCATTTTGCAGGAATGTAGTCCAGACCGTTTCATGTTTTCTGGACAAAACCTTTGATTTTCTAGCAACGTCCCGGATCAACATGTTTGAACGGCTGTTGAATTCTTCTGCGACCTTCTTGGCCGTCTTGGAGTCAATCATGCTATTTCTGCCACCACTCCATTTCGTTCGACAACCAAACGCTCTTGAAACGTTTATATTACACGGTGGTATTAACGATACCAACCTTCTTAGCTATCCATCTGGATTGAAAGTAAAGGTTGTACGAATTCAAATTGCACCACTTTTAAATGGCTGTAACTTTTTACCCGTTTGGTATTTCCTATTGAAATTTTGGGTGAAAGTAGTTCAATGTGTATTTATTTACGCTGTGTAAGGTTCACAGGCAGATGTGCTATCGTTACGTAGATGGAGTTGGTAGAACAGCAGCGGCGCAAAGAAATTTTGCGCACGTACCTCGAAAACCCTCGAAAAACCCCCCCGATTTTTCTCATCCTGCCATCAGAAGGAAGCTGGAAATTGGTACATTCTACAATGTCTCGTGTTTTAAATCGGTACCACGAACGTTTGACTATCGATCGTAAAAAAAGTGGCAAAAATGGATCTCCGTATAGTGTTAAGGATCACGAGCGAATAGTTCAGGATTTTAAGAGGAATCCCAACAGTTCAGTTCAAGATGTGGCCAAGGAACTGAATCTAACCAAAACTTTCGTGCAAGATGCGAAAACACGTGAAAGACTACACACGTACAAAGTTCAAAAGGCGTCTTATTCCGATGTACGGCAGAATACGATAGGTAAAACACGTTCACGGAGGCTCTACACCAAGATGTTGACAAAACCGGAGATGGGACGTATGTAAGAGCAGACTTCCATTTGGCAAGCAGTTTGCTCGTGCGGAAAGCGGAGCACCACATTTGTGACAACTGGAACGGTCCATGGGCAGGTGTACCTAAAGGAATGCCTCCAAAATCGTCTACTTCCTCTTCTCAATTTCTGAAAGTTTGAAGATTATTGGTTGAACGGGCGAATTTTGCCGAATAATTGTATGTCGCAATTTGATCTGCGCTACGGTGTACACGATCGTACGTAAGCATCGTACGTTCATCGAGATTTGTTATGAAACTTAGGACGTAAATGAACTAATTTTACTTAATTTGTGTGCATACACCCTTTACTCTATCAAATTAAAAAAAGGGCAGTTAGTTGCCTTGCACGATGGCGAGTTTGGCGTGTATCACATCCTAGGCAGCAAATTCTCGGTACACCATGTACCAGCTTCGATGTAACGTCTATTAAATACGTCGCGTATAAATGCACCGCATTGACACGTATTTTGTATGGTCCTCCCTGAAAGTTTGACGTTTTAAATGGATGCTCCATTATGCATGAAATTATGTATACATACCTACCTACCGTGGTTCTAGCTGTGCAATACCTAACCTATTCACGTTCGCTAGTGGGTACTTCCGGCAAGCTCACCGACCATCCGCTTCCAACCTTCTGTTTACTTGTGTAAGTTCACAAGCTAATAGTAGTGGTTATGAATGAAAATTCACACTTTGCTAGAGCTATAGCTTTAGCAACAAATCAATGATCTCAGCACGCAATGTCCGAATAACGAGCTGGATAGGTTCCTTTTTTCATTTCATCCGACGTTCTTCAATTATGGTTTTTACGACTGAGCTGCAGTTGCAGTGGGAAGTGTTATTTGTTTCTGTTTTGGTCGCTTATTTCGTGCTGTTCGTGCATCTGGACCGGCAGGGATGAATGAAAGAGAATTGATTGTATCGGGGAGAAATTTTCCATGGAAAACTTAATAACCTGTCGTGAGAAATGTGAACACGAAAAACCTTTTATTTCCCATGCTAAGCTGGTCACGGCATACGAATGCCAGGAAAATTATTTCTG
>JASCZW010001826.1:0-124728 GCA_034211315.2 Aedes japonicus | reverse complement strand
ATATTTATTTTTATGATAATCATAATAATAGAATAAAAATAATAAAATTTTTAATTGTTATTTTATTAAGAATATTGTGAATTCTTAAAGAGACACTTATTTCAAATGTTTTTTGTGCTACACTTATTTATATTGTTTTTATTTCTGCAACTTTGATTATAATTTTTGCATTGTTATTGTTATGATTTGTCTTATAATAACAATCATTATATTAATAGCAAATATATATTGAATTTAATTAGCTTCGTTATGATGATTTTTATTTGTTTTAACGTTATAATTAATATTAATATTATTAATTTTATACTTATCATTGTTTTTGAGTGTTAATTTCGCTTTTGTTATTATTATCATTATTCTAATTATTACCATTATTAATAATATAATTTTTAAATTATTCATTCAATTATAAGGTTTAATGTGAGGATTAATATGATTATTAAGATTATTACCTAAACAGCTTAAATTAATCTCCCTGTCCTCTCAATCCAGTGTTGCTCTGAATTCTAAGGTCCGATTGAGTTCCTTCGTCACTCACTGGTTCCGATTTTGCTTCGAGCTGTTTATCAAAAAAAGCTGATTCGTTCCCAACGGCTTCTTGACGTTCATCAATATCCTCTTCATCTACTTCGTCTTCAGATGGCATTCATTTGGGCCCCACTGCAACAATGTTCACGTAGTTCTGATCTTGAAACACCAGTAAAGAGTAGAGAGGTCGAGATTTATATAAATCCAACATTCTATCGCTCAACAGAACTAAAGTTGACAATTAATTAGACTGGTATTTCTCTACGGCCACAAAACATAGACATTGCTAGTGGAGTACCTTGGTGTCTTTGAACGGAAGGTGCGGCCTACGATCTATAGTAGAGTGCAAATGGAGGACGGAACGTGGAGGAGGCGAATGAACCAGGAATTTCATCAGTTGCTGCGAGGACCTCCCATCGTACACATCGCTCAAATCGGTCGACTACGATGGGCTGGGCATGTCGTAAGAATGTCGAACGATAGCCTGTTAAAGTGGTTCTCGAAAACGAACCGACGGGTACAAGAAGAACAGGCGCGCAACCAGCAAGGAGGATCTATCAAGGAAAAAACGACCTGTGAACGATTACTGTGGAGACAACTTCTGTGTACAGCAAATCTAGATATGAAAATATTCCCAAGGAACATTGCTGGTTTTATCATGGTTTTATAGCATTCTTGAAGCCATTATTATGCTCTTCAGAACCCTTATAAAACCAAAATTGTTACTTGGGTTTGAAAATATATATACCATACTGGGTTTCATTCTATTTTTAAACACAATGGTGAAAGCAGAGTAACAACCAATTGTGTTTGAATGTTGCTCAATTTTCTGAAACTCCAAATTCTATAAAAGCCTCTCTCTTTATAGTAAGCTTGTTGTAAGTCGGTTAAAATAACTGTTTTACAACTTAGTGCAGTCGTATACAAACAATTGCAATTTATTTTGAATGAAAGGTGTTACACGGGTGTTTTTGAAAAATCACCATTTTGAACCATCTTAATATATACGCCTCTTTACGCCAACCGTCAGATCATTAGTTAAATTTGTGTTTCTCAATACGTCATTCCACATTATTGAGCATGAGCATGAGCATGATTGACCGCCCGAGGTTGCTACTCCGTTATTGCCAGATCAGCTGTTATTACACAAAGAACCAAAGGATGATACTTGGGACTAGCATACATCCTCAATGTGTAAAAACTGGTGATCTTAAACTAAGGCAATAAAGGCGTCGGCCTCGTCCGAATGCAGGTAAAATAGGGAATGGTTAGGAATATGTTGACGTGATACTCGCTTTCTTGGAAGCCGAGAACACCTCTGCACTTCCACGAGAAATCACTGGGATGTTGGATAAAATGATTGGGTTGGCAGCCGGATCCGTTTTGGTAAACGGTGTGCTGAATTCAACTTACGTCGGCAGCGAATAAGATATTTAATTATGTTCCCGATTTATTCTCTGTACAGAGATGCACATTAATGCTATTCAAATTTTGGCACCGATTTAAACCAACAGTAAGGATGCTATTGGGGCCACTCACAAGTGT
This sequence comes from Aedes japonicus, assembly GCA_034211315.2. Classification (NCBI taxonomy): domain Eukaryota; kingdom Metazoa; phylum Arthropoda; class Insecta; order Diptera; family Culicidae; genus Aedes; species Aedes japonicus. The sequence continues at coordinate 122,655 of JASCZW010001826.1, read as the reverse complement.
GGGTGGTTTATTTCAATAGAATACAAGAAAACGTTAAGAACATCGAGTTTGAGGACCGATTTAAACCAACAGTAGGGATGCCGTTGGGGCCACTCACAAGTGTGGGTGGTTTATTTCAGCAGAATACAAAAGTATTTTAAAACACCGAGTTTGAGGACCGATTTAAACCAACAGTAAGGATGCTGTTGGGGTAACTCACAAGTGTGGGTGGTTTATTTCAGCAGAATACAAAAGTATTTTAAAACACCGAGTTTGAGGACCGATTTAAACCAACAGTAAGGATGCTGTTGGGGCCACTCACAAGTGTGGGTGGTTTATTTCAGCAGAATACAAAAGTATTTTAAAACACCGAGTTTGAGGACCAATTTAAACCAACAGTAGGGATGCTGTTGGGGCCACTCACAAGTGTGGGTGGTTTATTTCAATGGAATAGAAGAATATGTTAAGAACATCGAGTTTGACGACCGATATAAACCAACAGTAGGGATGCTGTTGGGGCCACTCACAAGTGTGGGTGGTTTATTTCAGCAGAATAAAAAAGTATTTTAAAACACCGAGTTTGAGGACCGATTTAAATCAACAGTAGGGATGCTATTGGGGCCACTCACAAGTGTGGGTGGTTTATTTCAATGGAATACAAAAATACGTTAAGAACATCAAGTTTGACGACCGATTTAAACCAACAGCAGGGATGCTGTTGGGGCCACTCACAAGTGTGGGTAGTTTATTTCAATGGAACAAAGGAATACGTTAAGAACACCGAGTTTGAAGACCGATTTGAACCAACAGTACGGATGCTGTTGGGGCCACTCACAAGTGTGGGTGGTTTATTTCAGCAGAATACAAAAGTATTTTAAAACACCGAGTTTAAGGACCGATTTAAACCAACAGTAAGGATGCTATTGGGGCCACTCACAAGTGTGGGTAGTTTATTTCAATGGAATACAAGAATACGTTAAGAACACCGAGTTTGAGGACCGATTTAAACCAACAGTAAGGATGCTATTGGGGCCACTCACAAGTGTGGGTGGTTTATTTCAATGGAATACAAGAATACGTTAAGAACATCGAGTTTGAGGACCGATTTAAACCAACAGTAGGGATGCCGTTGGGGCCACTCACAAGTGTGGGTGGTTTATTTCAGCAGAATACAAAAGTATTTTAAAACACCGAGATTGAGGACCGATTTAAACCAACAGTAAGGATGCCGTTGGGGCCACTCACAAGTGTGGGTAGTATATTTCAATGGAATACAAGAATACGTAAAGAACACCGAGTTTGTGTACCGATTTAAACCAACAGTAGGGATGCTGTTGGGGCGGGCTAGGGGAGTCAAAACCCACAAAACTGCAGAAATGCGCAGCTGAAAATGAATATTATTACCAAGCAGAGGAAACGTTTACTAATATATTTATCAATTATGCCTAGATGAACCTGAAAGTACTGAAATTTGTTTCAGACAGCGAACGGTGCACAGGTTTGCGTGGACAAAACGTCAAAATACTCCACAGAGAACATGACAAATTAACAAGAGACGGGGCATTAAATAGGGAATGATTGAGAGTAGTTGTTGAATTTAGGGTTAACCTTTCTTCGGGAAGAAATTGTTTCATATGCCTCTCTCCCTTTCCGACGCAAATCCCTCCCTCCGACGCAATAAGCCGAAAACTGGAAAATCCCACTAGCGCCAGTCGATTCCAGTCTTCTTTCGTACGTTTGCACTGTAGCGCATCAAGCGCGCCGTGCAGTGCATCTGAGGTGCTACACAGCGCCCCAGATGCAACACCCTGCCACCATATGGAAAATCAGTTACATAGATCTGCGTGAGTGACTTTTTCCGGTTCCGAACTGCAATGAGAATACATACTGATCGAACAGCAAAAACGAGCGAATGCAAAAAACCCAGAGTAGTAGGAGAGAAAGAGACAGACAGAAAAAACACGCAAACGCCGCACGTCTGGATTTCTCCGTGTAAAAAGCGCCTCCGCTCGCATGATCCGTTCATGTTTGCCAATATTTCTTTGTGCTGTTTAATGTATGTTTGAATGGAGCAATACTGTTATCAGAACAATGTATCTCTTTGTGTGTCGTATTTTTTTCCATAGAGAATCTTCGTTTTAAAACTATCAAGTTCAAAGCTTTCGAATACATTCCATCCAAATTGGCTCCGATACAACCGCAAGCTAGCAACACAAGAAACTTTCATTACACTACCACTACAACGACACCAGCTCTTCTTGCGTTGTTGATTCCGCTGGCATGACAACCATGACGGGAGCGGATGAAGAAATTTTTATTCAATTGAGGACACTTTTTTTCATTTTCACTACCTGGGCCCACGTTCGAGTGAGATTTTGGATGCTCAACACTGGCACCACACTCCGAGAAACACTTCACGACGAAATTGTAGCGCATTACGGGTGACAATCAACAAAAAATTGCAAATATCACACGCGCGAACTGGTTTGCAACCATTTGTATCCACAGCGCAGCCAACTCTCTTTCACAGAAACTATTTGTACAAGCTCACTTAAAATCCGCAATAAGTTGTTCACAATTCTTCAATGCGCTTCACTCCATTTTTGATAAAAATTTTACAAATTTACAAATCAGTCGCGAGAAACAACCAAAATTGTCGACGAACTTTTAAGGCATGTACTAACGAGCACGAAATGCACACCGAAGGAGAAAAAACACGTCTTCTTCGCTCAACAGCACAGCCTCCTAACTCAATACGTCATTCCACATTATTCATTGATAACATATAACATGTAATGTATTCAATATTTCTTTAGTCTTCGTCCGATGGAATTTCCGAAATATGTACCACTTATAAATTGTTTTAAAAGATCTCTGGTTCCACTTGTCGATCTTGAGATTTTGTTTTGGATCCAAAGGGTATCCAGTTGAATAATTATATACATTTTATTTTATCCTACTAATAAACCTCCAGTAAAATGATCCGTATCCACCAGAAAAATTATGTTCATGCTCAATAATATAATTTTTTACGATGCAGGCTTGCATACTTTTTTTATTTGAAATCAAGTTCAAAATAAGGTAGGGTAAGTTTAATCATTCTCTTCCAGACCTAAGCAATGTTACTCGGTTTGACTTCCTATAATTTTCATGGTAAACCCCCGTTTGATTTAAGGATGATCAATTCCAATAATAATCTACACGCATTGGCTTTCAATTATCTTTCATTTATTTTTCCCAAATTTTTGTGTAACACGACCCACATACATACATGACGTTCGAACTTGCTCAGTAACTCCCATGCTGTCCCCATTCAGTAAATTTAAGTCATAGATCAAAGCACTGGCATGAAACACCGTTTTATACCTGACATCATTGTACATTTCACCCCAAGTCTAAAAGACTATTATCCCGGTACATTGTAAATAAACCGAGGTGTCCTCCAACAGGGACGTTTTTAATCCTCCAACAAGGTGGTCAATGTGATGTAGCAGTTTTAGAACCCAGTTCGATTCATGTTCAGTATATCCATCAGCCCTAGTAATCTCTTGATTGCCCCTTATCGATTCAGTCTACATAAGATTCATTATCCGGATGGTCATTCCACAACAGACCACAACCAACAGTTGGACTTTATACGTCCACGAGACATTAACTGAACAATGATTGCCAGCGAGCATCGGTCGCAACATTAGCGAAGTGGTCAGAAACCGATGTGCTGGATATATTTTATCGTATGCTCCGGTGTGACGTCGCATTCGATCATACGTTAAAAAACTGGGAGAGTAAATGAGTCAGCCAATCTCCTTGAGCATTAACTGTTTATCTCGCACAACGGTCAGCAACACAGTATGAACCGTTAATGTCACAAATTTCCCGCACAGCTTTCGAAGAATATAATAATTACTCCTTTTAAGGAAAATCATTATGAACTGAACTTCCTTGGCAAAACTTCAAAGACAGATTATTTATAAATTTTAATAAAAAATCCAATTAAAGAAAACACTGTTGAAGACCTAAATAAATAAATAAAAAGCTTAAATTAATAACAAAGGCATACATTTTAGTTCATTTACAAGAACAAATTCAAAATGAGACAAATGAAAAGATTCATCAAATTTCGTCTCCTATATTGTTCTGCAAAAATGCCTGTAATCTGCAAAAATGCCTGTTTGTGTCTACAAATTTTCATCTCATGACAATATTTTATAATAATTAGCTTGCTCTCCCACAACGGACACAACACTGAACTATTAACGTGTTTCATCACAAACATAAACATGTTCATCATTTGTTTCAAACCAATTTAAATTTTTTCCCCATCTTGGCAAATCAGCTCATGTTATTTCGCTTTAACAATCTATCAGTTAGTTGATCAACCACTTTTTATCGAGCTTCATTGCTTAGTTTCATTTATTTCATATATCTATTAAGTGCGGTCACGCTTTTATATGCCTTCAGATTATATTCATATGTTTTCCATTGAACGTTGGATTCTTGTTCTTGTAAACTGGTTTCATTTTTGTTTATTTTGCGGATATGGTGGAGAATACATAACTTAAATTAATGTTAGCTTTTAAAGGGAAGTCTTCTCCTTGATTTGACTTTGGTGGTGCTGGTAACCAAACAGTTAATTTACGCCCGACGGCGAAGCTTTTCCCCCTTCATCGCCAAGGTTGATTTGGATAACACCAGCAAAAATCGCAATCAGATCGTAGTGTCCCTCGGTGTAGTAATGGTAGATCCAGTTGGAGATCGAAAATGTCGATAGTACTTCTCACGGCGTGAAGCTGTAAGAATAATAATGAAGCAATGTAACTACAGGAAATCAACGTATCGTGATTTTGGTCGTACATACCGAACATCATTTAGATGGTTGTAGAGGGTTTCACACGACAGTCACCGACCTTAGCTTCCTACGAACCACACTCGAGAAGAAAAAATTTCTTATAATTTCAATTGAAAATTGCAAATTTTCCAATTTTCAGTTAACCTACGCAAATGTAAATACAATTTCGTGTACTGTTTTTATCTGAATTGATTTTGACAGTTCTCGACCATCTATTCAAAACGACGTATCTGATTTTATAAATAATGAGGTAACACAAGATTCGTAAGTAAATTTTTTGAAACCCAGAGCACTTGCACGCAAACTAGGACCACAAAGAATAATATTTCCATATCATTATGGTGCTGCTAGGTTCCATGGGGGAGAAGTTTACGTTTGACACTTTCTTTACAAAATCAAATACGTCGTTTTGAATGTTGTTTCTCGGATACACAAAAACATACACAAAAACACCTATAAATCATATCACCGTAACTCCGCCCCTCAGATTTGACAGATACTGGTGCCCTTGTGTTCAGGAATTCGTGTGTGACAAACAAGGACGGGTGACACGACGGCTGTTGCTATCTCTTATACCCTGTTATCCGTCCTTGTTTTTCACACTGGAATTTCAGAACACAAGGGCACCAGTATCTGTCAAAATCTGAGGTGTGACGTCACTGTGATCTACTCTATAAGGAAGAGCAAGACTTATACGCATACATACGCATGAAGCAATCAAAATACACCAACACATATGTAGTCGCTTCGACACAATCACGCACTCATACATTTCCATACTCGAAAGATAAACAATATGTTTTATGGCATGTGCTTTTTGAGGTTGTTGTCTACACTAAGGCAAATTTTGATTGATGGGCAACGGTCAATTGTTGTATTACGGCATTCATAATACAACAGTTGTGAGTCTTTCCATCATCAGTGCACCAAAAACAGTCAACGACTATTTTGGGTGTAGATTTGTCTCAGGCCTACCTCCAGCTTGAGGTGGATCCTGATCAACGAGAAATTCTGACGGTGAGCACACATTTGGGCCTGTACAGGCCGACACGTCTAATGTACGGCGTGAGCTCTGCGCCTGCTATATGGCAACGCCTAATGGAAGAAGTGCTTAATGGAATACCAGGAGTGACAGTGTTTTTGGACGATATACGTGTGACGGGCCCGAATGATGAAGTACATTTACAACGACTTCAAGTAGTGCTCAAACGGTTGAGCCAGTACGGTATGCGAATAAACTTGGATAAGTGCGTGTTTTTTGCGGACCAAATAGAATATTGTGGTTACGTCGTGGACCGTCACGGTATACATAAAGTGCAAAAGAAGATTGATGCAGTGCAAAATATGCCCACTCCCGAGAATAAAGACCAAGTGCGTTCCTTCGTCGGTTTGGTGAATTATTACGGACGTTTTCTACCTAATCTGAGCACGATGATCTATCCATTGAATAGACTGTTGCGAAACGACGTGCCGTTCGAATGGTCGAAGTCGGATGAAGATGCCTTTAGAATGGTGAAACAGGAGATGCAGTCTGACAGTTTTCTGGTACACTACAACCCAGAGTTGCCATTGGTGTTGGCGACCAATGCCTCACCTTACGGTGTCGGCGCCTTGTTAAGCCATGTCCTGCCGGACGGATCGGAGAGACCGATACAATATGCGTCCCAGACCTTGAACGAAACTCAACGTAAGTACAAACAAGTTGATCGTGAGGCATACGCAATTGTTTTTGGCATACGACGATTTCACCAATTTTTATATGGGTGCAAATTCGTTCTTTTCACGGATAATGAGCCTGTCAAGCAGATTTTTTTCGGAGACGAAGGGATTGCCTTCTATGGCTGCATTAAGAATGCAGCACTACGCTACGTTCCTGCAGTCGTTCGATTATTCGATCAAATTCCGTCCCACAAAACAATATTACAATGCGGACGCGTTCTCGCGGCTGCCAGTAGCTGAGAAGCGGCCCGATAACGTTATAGAAGAAGCTGATATGTTGGAAATCAGTATTATCGAGACCATGCCTCTGGAAATCAGTATTATCGAGACCATGACCACGATTGACGACTTGGCCAAAGAAACTGCGGCAGACGATTCGGTCAAGGTACTGGTTCAGGGGCTTCGAAATGGAAAGACAGTTGAAGCCAAAGATCGATTCGGCATCGATCAGAATGAGTTCTCGTTGCAGCAAGGGTGCATCATGCGGGGAATTCGGGTCTACATTCCTCCCGAATTACGGACGAAGTTGCTTAATGAACTGCATTCCACCCACTCGGCTGAAGTCGCTTGCTAGAGGGTACATTTGGTGGGAACGAATTGACAGGTTACACGTCTGATGCCTACGAAAGCCCCATTGCATTGTTGGGAACCTGCAACACACCCGTTCGAGCGTGTCCACGTTGATTTCGCTGGACCGTTTATGGGGAAATACTTCATCGTTTTTGTCGATGCCTTCACTAAATGGCCAGAGGTGAAGATTCTACGGGACATAACGACTGCTACGACGATCAACACCTGTAGAGAGTTCTTTTCTGCCTACGGAATACCTTGCGTCCTGGTTAGCGACCGCGGTGTCCAGTTCACCTCAGGCACAGAAAACAGACGAATTGGCTCATACGAATATATCCAAAAATCATGTGTATGCTTATATAGTGGCGCCTTAGTGCGACGACATTCCATACTAACTACTGCCAGCACGGTGAAAGCAATCCAAAATACATTACTTTTCCCTCGGGTAAGAAGCGTTCACCGTGCAGTTAAATTTCCGATCTGTCATCCGGCACCCATGTAAAACAACAAAACGTAACTCATGTAAAAGAAGAGAATCCACGCGTGGAACAGTATTAGCATAGACTAACTCTAAGACCAGTAGGTCCCATACAAAAACGATTTTTTTCTTGGCTCAGTCAGTACTAGAACATCGTCCCAAGCTCGGTCCCAAGCTCAATAATGCACCCCTTATAATGAACTCACATGAACACACTCTCAAATACTCTGTCAAAATAACACAGCAAATCAAAACAAAGGCGCAAATATGTATAACAAGGTGCTGGCTTCAAGGTGTAATTCGGACCAAGGGGTTCTACAACAGTGAACCAATTTCAAATCGCTAGTTGCATATTGATTGTTGGTATTAGGTTGCTGCCTATAAATTATAAGAAATCATTATTGAGACTGCATTATTGCGACGATTTTTTTCCGCACTCGAGTTCTTTCCTGTGCATATCCCGGTGACTCTCTGGTGGGAAGTTATGGGAAGTTAGAAGGTATAACGTTAGAACATTTCTGACCCATGCCACTCACCTACTGTGTCTAAATTTTGCAAAGAGGGTTAATTGCTCTTTTCTCCAATGCTTGGGCAATTAACTTACAAATAATTGATTTTGGGATACCTATGTTTTTGCCAAAGTATGTCCTTGATTTGTGCACCAGTAGTATTCACTTGTTCGTTCCATTTCGAGCTTTCATCATCACTTTGTTTACCAACTTCAATGAAGTAATAGAACAACTCTATCAATGTTCCTAGGTCAAAATTGAAACACTAGCGCCACCCCATTAGACATTCCATACAAATTTGAATCGACAGTTCCGTTTATGATCACAAGCTGTCGTTTGAGCCTGGATGTCTGTTCTCTGTGCCTCAGGTGAGTTCCAGAGGTTTTTACAGCTGAACGGTATTTTCCACAAGATGGGTGCGCCGTACCATCCGGCTACAAACGGACAAGTAGAAAGGTTTATCCAGACCTTCAAGAACAAAATGAAGGCACTTCGCTGTGACACATCAAGAATGCACACGGAGCTATGCAATATCCTCATGACGTACCGTAAGACAATTCATCATTCTACGGGAAAATCTCCATCTATGATGCTCTTCAATCGCCAAATTCGCTCTCGTCTTGACTTGTTGTTGCCTGGTCCTTCGCATTCCGAAACTAATTCCAAAGTTCGATCTATTCCCGAGGGAGAAGAATTGCTGCTCGTGATTTCTTGGACCACGAGAAATGGAAATTCGGCCGTATCGTAGAGAAGCTAGGGAAGCTTCACTACAAGGTGCAGCTGGACGATAATCGCATATGGAAACGTCACATTGACCAACTCCGTGAAATAGGAACAAACTTACAAGCCAGTCGTACTCTACCAGAGCTGCCGATTTTACCTAATGCGCCAACACAGTCAGTAGTCGCTCCAAATGCTTCTAGTAGCAATGCAGTGCCGACTACTCCGGAAACCTCTGCATCTATGAATCCATTGATGATTCCATCTAGTTCAAGAGCCGAATCAGCCTTGGTGTCTGTTCCAGAATCACGTGTTCTGGCAAAATTATTATGATTATCGTTCGAACATATTTTTCGATTTCACTTTAAGCCTGGCAAAAATCATTGTTTGAGGAAGATCCACAACGATTTAAACTCCAAAATTAAATAAAATGTATACAAGTAGTAGGAACTTTGCGATTTCTTATAACAACCTGTAGACCAGAACTAATTTTTGCCATTTTGACCGAAAGTAATTTTGACGTCTGCTCGAGTATGGGTGAAATGTAAATCTTCCTTGCAAAATAATCGAACGGAATATTATTTACTGAAATTCGTGGAAATTGGAAAATTTCAATTAACGTTTTCCAGAAAAAAAAAACTGTCAAAACTGATTTTTTTTTGTTCGTGTACGAGTGTACAAAGTTTCCTAACAATATGAGACTCTTCGGACCGAACCTGTACTATCATAAAAAAAACCTAATCCTTATTTATTTAGTTTTGAGTTGAACTTACTTATAAATATGAAAACAGAAATGTATGAAAATGAGTATTTTTTTTATTTTGCTTCCGCAAAAGATGCTATAAAATCGTAAAAGACCTTTTGAAAAAAACACACCATAGACTGTCATTTTATTTAACAACCAAAATAAAACAGAAATCAGTAATCAATGGGCCGGCCTTCATTGGTTCCGTGATAAAAAATTGTGTGGGTGAAAAGAATATAAATACTAAATTTGGCAACTATTTGAATGCAGAAATAGCGTTTGTTCATTGGATCAAATGGTCAATGGCATAGGTCCCATCCAATGATCCTCAGTAGTGCCTAAGCATGCTCTGTAATATGTTAGTATAAAATGTATAATATGTTTTAATAGTAAAGAGTTTTTGGCTCGATTATTACATTTGTAAAATCAAGTGACAAACCAAGCAACCATGAGGCTGTAATAGCATGCATATAAAGGGCATATGCATCACGTCTAGTGCATCATTGAAGTTGGATTAAAGCTGAAAAGGGCCCCACTAAGACCAAGAGTAGCATTATCAAAAATCAATATGCAACTAGCGATTTGAAATAAATTTTATGCTAAAACCATATTCGATCTATCCAGTCATTTGAATGCATAAACCAGGTTTGTACATTCATAAGAATAAATCAAATTTATGCATTCCAATGTATTTATCAAATTTATGCATTCCAATGCATACTTTGAATATATGAATTGCAATGCATATTTGTATAAATATATGTGCATTCCAATGCATAAATCAAATGTTTGCATTACAATACATATTTAAATTTAATATTAGAAAAATAAGGCAAAATTATCAATCAATGTGAGCAGATAGTAGAGTGTAGAATAAGCGCTTCTATAATTGCGATATGTTAGAAGTGCTGTTAAGGTGAATCGCTGCTCCATGTATTTTTTCCTATCTCTTGCAAAATAACCTCGCTATTTCAATTTGATAAATCTCGATTGTCAGTGAATAAACCTTGAATCGAACTCCATCAGATTGCTCACAGCAAGTAAGCATACCAACTGATGTTATTAAATTTTCAATATCTAGTACAGATTCTGGGTTACATCAATTCTACATGTTGATTTAATTGCTGCCGTTGAGAATGCTTCAGTATACGCACTTAACCCACTCCCTCCATGGTAGTACCAACAATCACTATGCAACTAGCGATTTGAAATTGGTTCACTGTTGTTGAACCTTTTGGTCTGAATTACACCTTGAAACCAGCACCTTGTTATACATATTTGCGTCTTTGTTTTGATTTGCTGTGTTATTTTGACAGAATATTTGAGGGTGTGTTCATGTGAGTTCATTATTAGGGGCGCATTATTAAGCTTGGGACCGAGCTTGGGACCGATGTTCTAGTACTGACTGAGCCAAGAAAAGAATCGTTTTTGTATGGGACCTACTGGTCTTAGAGTTAGTCTATGGTAGTACAGGTGATCCACAACTTTTTGGACGTTCTCATGTTTGACAATGTACAATTTAATCATCAGTTTTCATTTCAGCCATTTTGCCGGCTCATTTGGTTTGTCCATGTGTTCTTTAGAATCCATCTAACTATTGACAAGCAGTGAAATACTTGTTTAAAACAAACGTTTTTCAATTATTTCGATTAACAACAACGACGTAACAACAATTGTTCAAGTTCTTCTTCCAAAAAAGCAATTTTTGCATCATGAAACTACTAAAAACCTTTGGGAAGGAAAGCGTTGTGGCAAAAGGTAATGCACCTTCAGGAGACAAAAGAATATTGAATTCGCACCAAATCGTCTAAGCTCCTAAAGGGCCAAAAGTACACACCAAAAAATGATCAAGGATTTCAGCAAAATGATTTACTGAAAAACCATCAGCAATATTACGTTTTACTGAAAATTAGCAATTTGGTTTGTTTTTACTGAAAACCAGTAAACTGACCCAGATTTCTGAACACTCAGCATCTTTCACCACCTGACTGTCAGCCTGTCAAATTAATAAAAAAAAAGAAAAGAAACGCTTTCATTGTTATGTCGGCAGCGCTCGTACAATTTGCAAAAATCTATCCCGTGGAGTCAAGCGTGCAGTTCCTGGACCACAAATAATCGTGAACTTTTTGGATCGTATTAACGAGTGGATCAATGTATGTGTTAGCTTTTTTCAAAACTTATATTTCTTTGAAAATAATACTGATCATCTTTTTTAGCCTGAAGACGACGTCGAAAAATTCGCTTCTGGCTACACGAAGCTCCCGATCCTTATCATTAAACCGACGTGTATTTCCGGTAGGTTGTGATATCCCGCGAGCATTTTTACTGCTGGTGCAAACATATTAAACATTCAAATTGAAGTTTGAGCCGTCTCTCGCAAAATTTTTCTCTGTTTTGGCCGTGGACAATGTGACTACAACCATGAATATCTTCATGTTTCAGCTAGACTAAGCAAGTTACTGAAATATAAATGAAAAAAAATGTTTTTAAAAATCGTGAACATGAAATTGAAACCAGAAAACTGATTTTTCAGTAAATTGACAATTTTTACTGAATTTTACCAGCAAAGTGCCGTCAATTCACGAAATAGCAAAACTTGCTAAATTTTCAGTAAATTGAAAGTTTTTACTGAATTGTATCAGCAAAGTGCCGTCAAATCACGAAACAGTCAAAATTGCTGAATTTTCAGCAAAAACCAGATGTATACTGAAAGTTCAGCAAACTTCTGTCAAGTAGGATGACATTTCGCATTGCTGAAAAAAACAGTAATTTTATATTGCTGAAATGATTACTGAAAATTCAGCTCGGCAAAATTCAGCAAAATTTTGCTGATTTTCAGCGAAAAAAAATTTGCTGTGTATAAAACGCCGCTAACGCAATATGCACGGAAGATAATAACTATCTTAAATCGACACAAATTTTTCATTAGGGCCTAACTGACAAACGTAAACAATGGCTTCTTCCTATAATTTCTCGTTATTGAAAACTCGCATAATCAATCCACCACGACCATTTCGAGAAGGAAGTGTTCACCTATCCGATAGAATTGGAGGCTTACATGGGAAGCTTTTGTGCCACGAGAAATTTACAGAAGAAGCCATTGTTTACGTTTGTCAGTTAGGCCCTAATGAAAATTTTGTGTCGAAATGTATTGCAAGGCATAGAATATATTGATTCAATGCATACTTTTTATGTATTGCAGTGATTTATAAGGAATAAAGCGCAGAAAGAGATAAATAATATGCTTCTCAGCATTTTCGATGTTCTGCGTGTACTTTTCAGTACTAGTTACACGGTCGTTTGCAAAAACCCATTAATGGGTGAAAAAACCCCCATTTTCGCTAGAAGTGCCTCTCCTTATTTAATGGGTAAACTTGATTTACCCATTAATGGGTAAAAGCAGCCTTTGTAACAAAATGGGTATTTATTCACCCATTGCAAAAAAGCGATGTTTCCCCAAAATGGGTAAAATATTACCCATTTTTGAGTGTAGATTATTTAGCAGTTTGCTAATTTGTAAATTCATGGTTTTGATGGTACTTAATGATAAAATACAATAAAATAAGAAATAAAATAATTTTTCTAGTCTTTATTCGTGCCTACGGAAACAAAGAATCTAATAAAAAATCAATATTTCTACGTCCAACTTCTTTCTAAGTTCCTCCATGTTCCGTGCACACAAGGCGGTTGTTAACGCAAGTTTTTACAATCGACGATCTGGAAGCATAATTTCGAAGCATTAGATTCTTATTTACAAAAACTATCATTTGTCTTACTTGCGTTATTCCTTAAGTGAATTGTTTCAAATATTATGTTACGTTTTATAAAATTAAAAAATTAAACAAGCTGCGCTTTCCACCAAAGATGCACCCGATACGCTTGGTTTGTGAACTTTTTTTTCACCCATTAATGTTTAAAAATATACCCGTTTTTTTTTATTATATGAGGTTTCCTCCAATGGGTATTTTTTTACCCATTGCATGATTGAGAATTCCCCCATTTTATGACAGACGGGTATGCTATTTGAAAATGGGTATTTTTTTCCCCATTAATGGGTTTTTGCAAACGACCGAGTAACTAGTACGTAAAAGTACACGGAGAACATCGAAAATGCTGAGAAGCATATTATTTATCCCTTTCTACGCTTTATTCCTTATAAATCACTGCAATCACAGAGAACAGACGTCCAAGTCAAATTCAAAAACTGTGTAAGAAATTTAACTGCCATTTCCAGGCGTATACTATGACAAGGACCACATTTTCACGCAGCCAACATCTCAGCAAGCACAGCTGTCAAAATATTGTCAACATTGTTTGTTGTTGCTCGTTAACGTTTTGTCGGTTTTGGTTTTGTCTGTTGTTTTTCATTTTCAAAGCAGCAAGATCGCTTTCTCTGGATTCAGTCGTTTCCGGGTAGAATATAAACCAAATAAACGGTTTTCCTTGGACTGTTAGTGAAAACGGTGAAAAATGAAGTGTGCGAATCCGTCTTGCAGAAACGATTTTCATTGCGTTCCAAGACGAAAATATTCAAAACATCGCTTCCCGAAAAAACACCTCAAGCGTTTGCAGTGGGTCAGATCCATAGTTGTGGCGGAGAACAATATGATTGAACAAGGTATCAACTTCGAAACTGCCAGAATATGCTCGGATCATTTCACATCGGATTCATTCAAGGGTTTAGGAACCAAGAGAACGCTCCTTAATACAGCAGTGCCTACGCTATTTGGAAGCGATGTTTCAAAGATGTGGTATGTATTACAGAAAATAGTTTCTCGAAGCAGAGAGTGCGAATGATCATTTTATTTTATTTACAGTCACTCAAACGCTTTGACCGCTTCGACCGTACCAACCACAGATTGTGAAATACCGGAAATACATCATCATCGAAGTGTTCAAATTCCAGTTATGTCGTCCCAGCAATCTACCAGAACAGTGCGATACATGGGAGACATCACCGCAAATACCACAAGTGACCAGTTGGTAGCAGCTATTCCAAAAATAAAATCCCAATTTGCGCAGAACCAGCACACAATAAAACTTTTACGAGGTCAGAACAGAAGGTTAAATGATAGAGTGAAAAATATGGAACATTTGATGGAGAATTTAAAAACAAAACAGCTTGTTGATGACTTTGAAAATAGTCCACTACAGCTGAATTTTAAGTTTGAAACTAGTTATAATTTCGTTTTCAATATAGCTTTCTTGTAGAAAACAGTCCGTTCCTAAATAAAAATATATATACTAGATAGAATAAACCTTTAATCTTTTTTTTTGAACTTGTGCGTATCATACTACAATCTAGGAATATTCAACGAATAGCGATATATTCATAGAACTGAAATCCAGGAAAAAAGGAAATCCCTACAGTGAATCGCTGCGGAAGTTTGCAACAACGCTTCACTTTTATTCACCAAGGGCGTACAATCAACAATCAATATGCAACTAGCGATTTGAAATTGGTTCACTGTTGTAGAACCCCTTGGTCCGAAATACACCTTGAAGTCAGCACCTTGCTGTACATATTTGCGCCTTTGTTTTGATTTGCTGTGTTATTTTGACAGAATATTTGAGAGCGTGTTCGTGTGAGTTCATTATAAGGGGCGCATTATTAAGCATGGGACCGAGCTTGGGACCGATGTGCTAGTACTGACTGAGCCAAGAAAAAAATCGTTTTTGTATGGGACCTACTGGTCTTAGAGTTAGTCTATGGTACAATTACGTTCGTAAGATTTTTCGAAATACTCTTCCTCACACCCGTACAATTTCACGGTGGTACGTAAACGTCGATGGTGATCCAGGTGTAAGTGGCCAGGCACTTAATGCTTTAAGAATAAAGGCGCAGGAGATGCTACAACAGGGAAAGGTACTTCTTGGATGTCTGTTGATGGACGAAATGGCAATTCGTCAACAAGTGACTTGGAACAAGTACAGTCAACAGTTTGATGGCACTGTGAACTACAGTGGTATAACCACAGAGAACAGACGTTCATCTTTGGTCTGCTACTTGTGTAAAACTTTTAACCGATATTTCAAATGTATGTCGTTATGCTCCTGGTAGGCGGCGCTGCAGTTGTGCGATAACTGTCATGTAAATGTTTGTCAATAAAGGTCCACCACATAACCTGAAAAGTTTTGTTTGTTTTGCTCTGGACTTGCATCTTATACCGGCTGCCCATATTAACTTTTACACACGTTTTTCAAGAAAAGGTATATGGACATCAATGTCTGTTCTCTGTGGTATAACTACACAAGGAGAAAACTTAACTCCAGCAAAAGAGGCGCTGGTTTTCATGTTGTCTGGCGTTGAAGAAGCATGGAAGGTGCCAGTTGCATATTTCTTAATCAATGGGCTAAAAGCCGAAGAGAAGAAGAACCTTGTGAACACCATCCTTTGCAACCTGCACGAAGTTGGAGTTAAACTCTGAGAAAAATTCTATTGTTATACCGACAATTAAACCATGGTCAAGGTGACTATTGCATATAATGGTTACAATAACCATGAAAATAGACGAATTCACCACGTTCATGGTATTCTTGACTATGATCATGGTAACGAGGACTATTCCGACATTATGGCAAATGTTGGAACAACTATTTTTAATGGTATTTTTAACCACGATCATAGTCGGTTCAAAATCACTATGCTGCAATAGTCATCCTAACCCCCAATAATGGTAAAATTGACCATCAAATTCCTCTCTGTGAAGTAATAGTATTTACTTTCGACGGTACGAAGTCAAATGTTGCAACAGCAAACGCACTTGGCTGTAACCTACGTACTGATTCGAATAATTTGAAACCTAGTTTTATGCATCCAAGTGGTGAGTATGATGTGTACGTACTATTGGATGTAGTACACATGATTAAGCTGGTGCGGAACACTTTGCATTCTCAGCGAACCCTGCTTTCAAAAAGTGGAACGGTAAAATGGGATTATATAGAGAAGCTGAATGAATATCAAAATGAACGGGGAATTAAAATAACCAAGAATTTGAGTGACAAACATGTACACTTTGAAAACAGCAAAATGAAAGTCATTTTGGCTGTTCAAACCACCAGCAGTAGCGTGGCGTCAGCGCTGAATTTTTTAAGCTCTCATGAAGCTGATTTTACGGATTCCTTGCATACTGCTGAGTTCGTGCAACTATTCAATAACATTTTTGATATTTTGAATAGCATGAGGAGTGATGCTCAGAATTTCAAACAGCCTATTTGCGACAGTAATATCAATGATGCTATGACAATGCTATGATAGCATACCGGATACGCCTGACACGGATTCACATCAGCCTCTTCAAGCAATGGCTAGCCCAGAAACGGAGAAGGAATGGGAACTATTTCGGAATGGCGATATCACTACTTTTTCTATTACAATAGATATTGAGCAACTTGCAAAGGCACTTGCTCCCAAAATTGCCTGCGGGCAATGTGTTCAAGTGATTTCAATTGTTGACACTGATTTGCAAAGCAGCTGAATTTGAGTTTAGGGTAAATATGGGATAAGATCATCATCATGAGTAATAATGGATGAAAAATCATAATGCCAATTTGCAGACTCTTGTTGGAAACGATAAGAAGCTGAATGTGGGAATGCATTTCGACAAAATGGTCATGGATGCTGTTTCGCGGAGTGCTGCGAATTTGGATTTCCTTTTGCCTTGTGATGACGATCATCAGCTCCAAATGCTTCAACTGGTATCGGAAAATTATCTCCACACAAGAATTGCTGTTTATTCGAAAAAGATAATTCCGTTCAAGCCATCTAATCGCCAAAAGCTTACTAAAATAATTCTTTTTGAAGGTCATTAAACAACGGATATAAACCTGTATTCATGTACATATAAGAGTAATACAAATAAATAATAACAATTAAACCGTTAAAAACACCGCCAGGTTTTAAGCAAACAGTTAAGAGAGTTGATCATCAATCAGTATTTGCTCCTGGCGCCTTGCGAAAGACACAACAGTTACAGCAGGAAATTCACTGGATTAAACAATTAAACGAATGCTGGAATTTAAAAAAATGCAAACATTTGCTATAATAATCTTTAATGAAGAATTATTATAAAACAATTTACCTGCCTTTTCATGCATTAGTTTATGTAGGTGCAGTTGTGTTTAGTAGTTTCTCGATTTTCCTATTGATCAACACGACTCGGAAGCAATCAGAGTATAGTATTCCGTTCCGTATACTTTTGGAAAACGTTTAGAGCAAAACGGTCTTGTCACGGAATTGAAACCGTTTCTTCGGGACGTTCTCTGCAACCGGCACACCATATATAACCGCAAAATGAATAAATAAAAAACTTCCAAAAACAATCATACACCGATTTCACTTGAAATACTTTGACCAATGTTATTTTATTAGAATTTTCGCCAGTATTTACGTTTTCTTTCAGCTTCTTCAGGTATCTTCGGTGTTTCACATCAAAACAAACAACCAAAACAAAAGATAAGACTTCTATTTGACAGCTGACAGCGGGCCCAAATCAATTTGAGCCCACACAGAAAGATATCTTGTAGTAAAAACTACCATTTTACCCGACTACGCCTATCTTTAAAATTACCATGAAATTTCAGTCAAATTTACTACGTTTATGGTAAAACCTTCAACGTTTGTGGTATATTTGACAGACCTCATATTGATATCAACCGCACCATGGTTGATCTAATCGCGGGCATGGTAAAATCAAACGCATTTATAGTCAGCTGAAAATTGTTGGCGATTGCGCTTAATTTAACCCTCGAAATGGTAGTTTCTACTGCAGCTTTTTTTTTGCGTCCTAGCTGTGTTGTTATATTCACCAATTGCCTTCGGTGACTGAATTTGATGAGTTGCGCTGTCAGTTTTTGTGTCATATCGTGCCCGCGTGACACATGATTCATGAGTTTGATACACAGTTTTTGTTGCACTTATATTTGAGGGTGTGCGTGTACTGAAATAAATTTATTGTTTTCGTACACACTCACACATGATAGTGGGAACTAAAGACAAAATCAAAATAAACTAAATTTGAAATCAACTTGGAGTAAATATCTCGGTACACAGAGACAAATTTGGTAGTCAATTTTACCATTATTGGGGGTTAGGATGACTTTTGCAGTATAGTGATTTTGAACTGACTATGATCATGGTCAAAACGCCAATTAAAAATAGTTGATTCAACATTTACCATAATATCGGAATAGTCCTTGTTATCATGATCATAGTCAAGAATGCCTTGAACGTGGTGAATTCGTCCATTTACATGGTTATTGTAACCATTATATGCAATAGTCATCTTGACCATGATTTAATTGTCGGTATAACGAGAGTATTTTTCTCAGAGTAGGCTTTGCTCCAATCATATTTGAGTTTATCTTAGTTTTTTTTTCTGAATTCTATACAGTACATTCAGATTTTGAAACATATTAAAATATATTTTCATGAGCTGATATAGCTTCGTTTGGATTAAAAATTATTTTTCAAACTGCAGAACGAAGGAAAAATCTTGGAATAAATGAAATGTGTCCCACTATACATAACCTCTTAATTAAGTTGGGTTAGTACTTATAAAAATCTTAAGCCCTTGCTACATGTATAAAATATATACGGTTAACTATAATAAATAATTTGTTGATACATGATCATTTCTGGAAAATAACTCATAATAATAATATTGATTAAATTTGTTTAATTAATTTGTTCGATTTTGTTTATTTATTCTGTATATATTGAATTTTATTTTATATATTATATAAAATCACAAGTTTATAAGTTTCTCGGCAAATTGTAAATCCAAGCAAATGTTGAATTAGTGGTAGTATTGTGACACAAAGACATTAATTATGAAGTTTAAGTATTTTTCCACTTTGTCGCGAATGAATTGATGATTATTAGCAAGATGAGGATATGAAAAAAACTGAAGTCTAGAATCACGGTTCCCGGTGACAGTGAAATGAAGTGAAATTTCAACGCTATAAAATCGAAAATTGGGTTAAAGGATTGAAAGTATAAAGTTAAGGTCGTTCGGAGTCGATTGGTGATATTTTTCAGTCCGGTCGCAACGTAGTAGCAATGCAAAAAGTGACTGCTAACCTTTCCCCAACTATCCAACATCCTAGTGATTTCTCGTGGAAGTGCAGAGGATTTCTCGGCTTCCTCCAAAGCGAGTATCATGTCAACACATTCCTTCCCATTCCCTACTTGACCAGCATTTGGGCACGGCCGGCGCCGGTATTGCTTTATAATGGGTCACCAGTTTTTAAACATTGAAAATGTATGTTAGTCCCAAACATCATCTGTCGGTTCTTTGTCTAAATACAGCAGATCTGGCAATAACGGAATTGCATGCTTGGGCGGTCAATCATGCTCATGCTCATGGAAATTGTAAATCCGAGCAAATATATTTTTTTTTTTGGGAAACGATACCTATGGAGTTAATTCAAGAGTTACATTTTTGTTTAATGTTAACCAAGCAAACAGAATTGGCAGTTGTTTTAACTAGATTTATTTGATTGGCTACACATTTTGAGCCTAAGAAATGTCCACAGGAAAAGAAAAAGAAAAATAGTTTTTTTTTTGTACATTTATAGATGTATAGATGATCAACATTATTGGCCGATCCGAAAGTTCGATCACAATTTATATAAAATTTCTCAGTTTATTTCCATAGTTACTAATACTTTTTTTTGCATAATTTGTCATGAAGACATTACACATTGATTTGACTTCGGTTGCGTCCTCTCAAGTAACATACCAAATCAGTGCTGTAACTGAAATTCCATCACCTTGAAGAAGATACTTTAGTTCAGCGGTTGGCACTGGTTCGTAGTCGAATCACGTCGCCGTCATGCTGTCCGTATTGTAATCTTTCTTATGGTCTATAGTTTCACAATTCACAATAACCATGACAGGTTTCATCGTAGTGATTTTGTGTTCATTCCTCCATTTCTAGTACACATCTTGTAACTCTTCGTTCGTATAAACACTGATATGCACCTGTAAAATATGATAGTTATGATTCTCACAACCGATTGAATAATGAATCAATAAAAACAGCTAACCTTGAAAGTTTTAAGATAATGATTAAATCACAGCAAGAATAACAACGATAACAACAACGCATAGCATAAAACATAATTTTTACTGAGAGCAACATAATTCACTTCACTCCACTTAACCGGTATTTTGCTAGCCACCACCCAATGGTACATTCGTCGAAGAAAATCTATCTGGCCGCGTACACTCTCCGTCTCTCTTAACTTGCTCTTAGATTTCCTACAAAAATGGCTAACATCAACCATTTTGAGTAATATAATAAATAAAAACTTAACGTAATATAATAAATAAAAATTACTAACAACTGCAAAAGCGCACTGTTTCAAGCACATCACTTTTTTCTCCATCAGCTTGTTTTTGGTCTTATTAGAACTGTCAAAATACACATTTGCCTTCTTCCTTTTGCTCCACTTCACAACTCAACAGCTCACCGTGATCCACCTTACGGTGGATTGATGAGCTGCATGGTGGTTGCATGTGAGCATTTATCGTGTTGCGTGACATCGCTGTGACATTTCCAGGCAAACTCATCAAAAAGCGACTGGTGAGAAAAACAACAGCACTCCTGTCTACTGTCAATCACTGCTATTGTTATAGGCTTGTCAATAGATCAGTGCACGGGCCCTAACCTCAATTCCGTTTTGACATTTTTGGGTGGTTTGTTTTGGTTACTATCTTTTTTGTTTTGATTCCCAGAGTGAACAAATTTTATTACTGGTGCAGGATCGTTATTCTAACGAAACAATTTTTTAAGTTTGAGAATTAAACTCAAATTAATAACTATGGAATCCATTGGAAAGCTGTCGAGAGTTGTCGTACTTGCGAATAAGTAACCAAAACAAACCACCCAAAAGTGTCAAATTTTTGTCGGACTGAACCGACTGACGTTTGCGTGCACTGATCTATGGCCTGGCCATTTCAAAATATAGACACTCTAGTAATAGACCGGACAACGTGAGTCTGGCACAGTTGATGTATCCAAAACAACTGTCAAATCGTATGGGAAATGCGAGGAAATGTTCGTTTTGGATACAACATGGCGGCACGTTGTCCGGTCTATTACTAGAGTGTCTATATTTCAAAATCGTAATGAACTGCACGCTAAGATCAGATTACCGAAAATACGGTTTCAATTTTACCGAAAATTAGGTTTTGATAGCAAAACCTAAAGTATCGGTATAATTTACCAAAACAAAACGTTTGATTTTACTTAGTTCTTCAGTAAAGTGGATTTACAGATTTTATCGTTATATTTTACCTAAATTTGGTTAAATATGCTCTCATTGAGTTGCTAGCATTTTCGGTAAAAATTACCGTACAAAAATAGGTAAATATAAATGTTTTTCCCGGTTTTCCAGCAATACCGAAATTTCGGTAATCCATGTTTACCGATAATTTCAGTATGTGCACTTTTGTACGATTTTCGGTATTTTATGCCGAATTTTTGGATTTCTTGTCTTAGCGTGTGGCAATAGATGATTGCACGATGGCGTCATCAATGCAGTTTTGACAGTTCAGGGAGCTTGTTTACGTGGACTTAGAATATTTTCGGTGAGATCGGTTTGAGATTTTGTGCTCTAAATTTATTACGGTTGAAGTAAAACGGCAGGAAAACAGACACTAGTGCTTATTTTAACATCGTTTCCCGAATCTTATCGCAGAGTCCGGAAAAAGCTAATGAAAATTTTCGATTGAGCGATTCAAATTCTAACACCTTGTAAACAAGCTCCCTGAACTGTCAAAAAAGTGAGGTTAATACATTCGGTGCAATGATCTATAGCGTGGCGGTGCTGGCATCGCCACCCAGCTTGAAATCTTATTCATCAACTAAATTTTTTTGGCAGTTCAGTTCTTTCACGCACGGTCAACGAATCTTACCCATGTTCGATTAAAAATCGCAAGTGGCCATAGCCCGAGTGATGGCAATAGTGTTTTTTTTTTTTTTTTTTACGAATTCTTTAATTTGTACAGGCTCAATCGAATCAACTTTACAGAGCCAAGTTTTCATGTTTATATACATCAGTTATCTTAGAACTAAGGTTAAGGGGATAGAACCGATTACTCGCGGTCGTCTCGAGGTTAATAGGAATAACAATTTTAAGGATGGGAAAATTGGGGTGGAAATTTTGAACAAAGCATAAGGAACAATGGTTTTCTTATATCTAGAACTTCAAATTACAATTTTTTAATTGAACGTTTTTAATATTAAGAAAAAAAGAATAACTCACTCACACACACACAATCACACTCACACACACACACACACACACACCACACTCACACACTGGCGCACACATTCCTCACAAATTTAACCTAAACAAGTAAGTTAATCAAACTACAATCTAAGGCTAATGTTAGTCAAAAACACATAAATGAGTTTCATAAACTCCAGATCGCGCGCAGCCAAAATATCTCGAATCGGTACATTGGGTTGTCTACCTCGAGCCCGAAGGGAATCATACAGCCTCGATCTGACTCCACGATGCTCAGCACAAAACCAAATAACATGATCTGCGTCCTGGTAACCTTGTCCGCATTCACAGAGATTGCTGTCTCCCAGCCCAACACGGAACAAATGAGCGAAAGAATAATGATTGGACATGAGGCGAGACATCACACGAATGAAGTCTCGACCCACATCCAATCCCCTGAACCAACATTTCTTAGACACCTTTGGAGTGATAGAATGTAGCCATCGCCCCAAGTCTCCTCTACTCCATTTATACTGCCAGCTATCGAGTGATATCTGACGAAAAATATAGAAAAATTCGTTAAAGGCGATTTGTCGATCATAAATATCGCCTTCCATAGCGCCCACCCTTGCAAGCGAGTCCGCTTTCTCATTGTCAGGAATCGAACAATGAGAAGGGACCCACACAATGGTGATAATAAAAGAACGTGAAGATAAAGCACTTAGAAGACCTCGTATTTTCATAAGAAAATAGGAGGTGTGCTTTACCGGCCTCAAGGAGCGAATAGCCTCTATAGAACTAAGACTATCCGTGAAAATGAAGTATTGATCCGGTGTAAAAGAGGCAACAGTTTCTAAAGAAAAATAAATTGCTGCCAATTCCGCGACAAAAACAGAACAAGGTGCTTGAAGTTTACGAGCGACGCTATAATTTTCATTGTATACACCAAAGCCAGCGGAGTCCTCTATCAAAGACCCGTCAGTGAAAAACGTGTTAGTGGAATCAACTGGGCCAAACTTTGCAGCAAATATCACCGGAGCAATCATAGGACGATGATGCTCTGGGATTCCACGAAGCTCCTGTTTCATGGATAAATCAAAATGAACCGAATTTCCGAAGTCGGAGAAGCAAACACAATTGGGAATATTAAGCGAAGGGCTGACATCCTGTGTTATGTACAAATGGTACAAGCTCATGAAGCGGGTTTGAGGATTCAACTCTAGGAGCTTCTCAAAATTTTCAATCACCTGGGGGTTCATAACTTCACACCTGGTGAGGAGCCGGAGAGATAACTCTGTAAACCGATCTGAGAGTGGCAACATGCCAGCCAGCACTTCAAGACTCATGGTGTGAGTCGAGTGCATGCAACCTAATGCGATACGAAGACACCGATACTGAATACGTTCCAGTTTGATTATGTGCGACCGAGCCGCTGACTGAAAACAAAAACTACCGTATTCCATAACCGACAAAATCGTTGTCCGGTACAACGTTAGAAGATCTTGCGGGTGCGCTCCCCACCAGGTCCCGGTAATTGTGCAGAAAAAATTGACCCTTTGCTGGCATTTTCGCTTCAGGTACTCAATGTGAGATCTCCAGGTGCACTTTGAATCGAACCAGACCCCAAGATATTTAAATGACATGGAATGAGTTATCGGTGTACCCAAAATTTGAAGTTTCGGTTGTGCAGGGTTATGCTTCTTAGAAAAAACTACCAACTCAGTTTTCTCCGTAGAGAATTCGATACCTAGCTCTAGAGCCCAAGTAGACAAATTGTCTATGGTATCCTGCAAGGGTCCTTGTAGATCGACCCCATTGGGTCCCGTGACAGACACTACCCCGTCATCTGCAAGTTGTCTCAACGTACAGTTGTCACCTAGACAACCGTCAATGTCTTTGACATAAAAATTATTCAAAAGAGGGCTTAAACATGATCCCTGGGGGAGACCCATGTAGCTAAATCGAAAAGCTGTAGAGTTTCCATGAGAAAAGCTCATATGTTTCTCTGACAGCAAATTGTACAAAAAATTGTTCATTAATGGTGAAAAATCACAAGCATGGAGTTTATCTGAGAGAACTTCAACAGATACTGAATCAAAAGCCCCCTTGATATCCAAGAATACAGAAGCCATTTGCTCTTTTTTAGCAAAAGCTAACTGAATATCTGTGGAAAGCAACGCGAGGCAGTCGTTCGTTCCCTTACCTCTGCGGAAACCATATTGCGTATCTGAAAGCAGGTTATTCGTCTCAACCCATTTGTCCAGACGGAAAAGGATCATTTTCTCCAACAACTTTCGAATACAAGATAACATCGCGATGGGTCGATAGGAGTTGTGGTCGGACGCGGGTTTTCCAGGTTTTTGAATGGCAATAACTCTCACCCGTCTCCAAACATCCGGTACAATGTTGAGTTCCAGACACTGATTAAACAAGTTCAACATGCGCCTCTTCGCGACGTCTGGGAGGTTCTTGAGCAAGTTGAACTTGATCCTGTCAGCTCCTGGAGCCGTATTGCCACACGAAAGGAGTGCGAGAGAGAGTTCTACAATTGAAAAGGGTTGGCTAATCTCATCTGTCGAATTCGTTGTTTCGCGAGGAAACATTTGTGCTGGCACAGAATCTGGACAAACTTTCCGCGCGAACTTGAGGATCCATTGGTCCGAGTACTCCTCGTTCTCGTTGTTCGTAATTCTGTTACGCAATCTTCGCGCCGTATTCCAAAGGGTACTCATCGACGTTTCGCGCGATAACCCGTCCACGAATTGTCGCCAGTAACCGCGTTTCTTGGCCTTGATGAGGCTCTTAAATTCTCGTTCGAGAGCCGTGTACCTTTCAAAGTGCTCAGGTGTTCCACGTCTACGAAAAACTTTGAACGCGTCAGACTTTTTGCGGTAAACCTCGGTGCATTGCTGATCCCACCATGGGGAAGGAGGTTTCCTGCGAAATGACGTTCCTGGGACTGGTCGAGTTTGAGCTTGAAGCGCGCTTTCCAAAATCAGGTTGGAGAGGAAGTTATATTCCTCCAGCGGTGGAAGCCCTTCTACCGTTGTTACGGCTTCATCTACTGCTGTCTTGAAGCTTGTCCAATCGATATTACGAGTTAGATCATACGTGACGTTTATGGATTCCGGTGGAGTGAGCCCGGTGGCAACCGAAATTTTTATAGGCAAATGATCACTACCGTGGGGATCCTGGATAACATTCCACGTGCAGTCCAACGATAATGAATTCGAGCCAAGTGTGAGGTCTAACCTACTACCAAGTGAGGATGGACCAGCCAAGCGTGTAACTTCTCCATTGTTGAGAACTGTCATATTGAAGTTGTCACAGAGGTCATATATCAAAGAAGACCGGTTGTCATCGTACAGTTCTCCCCAGCCTGTACCGTGAGAGTTAAAATCTCCCATGACCAACCGCGGAGCAGGCAGAACCGAACAAATATCTGAAAGTTGTTTTCGGTTAATTGGTGCTCTAGGAGGAATGTACACAGAAGCAATGCAAAGGCTTTTATTTTTAATAACAGCCTGACATGCGACAACTTCAATACCTGGAATTGGAGGAAAATTCACTCTATAGAAGGAGTAGCACTTTTTGATCCCCAAAAGTACTCCTCCTCCACGTGAATCCTCACGATCAAGCCGAATAATGTTGAAATCGTGAATCGGAAGATCGATTTCAGCTGAAAGCCATGTTTCACAAAGAGCAAATGCATCACAACCGATATTGTGAGTTAAAAATTTAAATGATTCCAATTTAGGAATAAGACTTCGACAATTCCACTGCAGAACAGTGATCAAATCCCCGACCTCTTTTGGCAAATTATCCATCGAAGGAAATGATAGCTGCAAGGATGGGCCACTTTAATGTTAATTTCTTCAAAAAAGTTTTCACAGTGGGAAGCATTGCCATAACAATGCTTTTAAGAGGGTCAGACATTTCGAGGTACTTCAAAATACCTTCCACAATATCATCGAACGAGAACAGCCCAGATGAAGGGGGGGCTTCTGTTCTTAAAATCGGGGCATCAGGGGATTTAGATGTCCCCGGGAGAGATGGGAAATCCTGTGTGTAGTTGGCACTACGAAAACCAGGAGGATTCGGATTATCCTTCTTTTCTCTGCTCTTTGAATTGGGCATGTTTATTTGAGGCTTCTGTTCAGCTGCTTTCACAGCTCGGATGCGTCTTTGCTTCCGTGGAGCACCTTCTGGAAAACTAAAAGATGTCCCCTCCTCAACCAAATCCGAATCAGACTCGTCATCTGAGAGAGGAGCGAAAGGATTTGTATTGGTATCGGGTGGCGAAGCTTTCTTAAGCATTTCTGCAAAAGATTGCCTTGAACGTTGTTTCAGAGAACGTTCCAATTTTTCCCCGCGTTGTTTATACGCCGGGCACGACGAGAGAGCATGAAGAGGAGTTCCCTTGCAGAAAACGTATTTTAGTGTATTATCTGCACAGGGACCAGCCTCATGTTTCTCCCCGCAAGTTGAGCAGCGTGTCTTATTGCCGCAATGGGAGGCCGTATGCCCCATCTGCTGGCAGTTTTGGCAAATCATTACCCGGGGTACAAACAACCGCACAGGTAGCCGAAGTTTGTCCAGTTCTAAGAACTGAGGAAGGGCAGAGCCAGAAAAGGTTACCCGAAATGAGTCTGTGGGGGTAACTTTTTTCTTACCCTCGCTGTGCGATATTTTAACTAATTTTCGTACTTCCAGTATCTGAACTGGGGGGAGAAGAGGGTTCCTGAATCGGCCAACCGCCCGCTTCTCCAAAATTTCAGGGCACAGACTCGCCTCTGTGACCACTCCTACCACCTCCACATCACGAGCTGGAATATAAACGCGATATTCCAGTGCAAAATGCTGGGAGGAAGCAATCTCATTAGCCTGCTTCAGGTTAGAGACGACAACACGGAGTTTATTAAATTTTACTTTCGTGATCTCTGTCACGGCTGAAAATCGCTTCGTCAGATCAGTAGTGATTTGATACACATTCAAAGGTTTCATTTTGGGCTGAAAGTAGACAACCCATGGACCGACCGAGTCAACCGGATACGATCGCGGTCTGAATATTTTTTGTGCTTCCCCATCATCGGGTGGCAAAGGCACTTTTTCAGCCAAACCGTCCATGTCGAAGAAACCTCTTCAACATGCACGATTTGCCTTACTCGTGGGAGCGTCGCACGCTCCCAAAAATTTAAATCACACACACACACACACACACAAACAAAGAACACACAAATTAAACTCTAGTGGGATGAGGGACAGGAAAAAAAAACTTAACTAAATTACTGTTCTGTTGCTGCTGCTGCTGCTGCTGCTGACGCACCGTATGCGTGACCGTCACACTTCTATGCGGGGAGCGGGGAGCGGTGCGCTGAAACGATCGCCTTCGGGTGCACTCGCTCAACGCTGTCGGATGACCGTTGGCGGTGTAGTAGTGTATCGCTGGTTAGCGTCACCACGCGGAGATGAAGCGAAAATAAGCGGGAAGATAATTCGCCAGCAAGCACTGCTTGATTTTCCTATTTCACTGGAAAACCACACTGCCTTCTTAGAAAAAAAAAGACTCACTTTTGCTCTACTCACTGAAGTGAGTATATTTTGAGAAAAAAAACTAGTTATTTCCAAGGATAGCACTCGAATAAATCTTCCAAATAACGGAGCGCTGGATCGAACGAACTTTCTTCTTTCGCTGAACGAAGTGGGGTGAAGGAACAATAGTGTTTTAACGTATTTTAATTTGAATCCTTACACAAGTTTTATTGAGAAATATATTATAGTTTGGATGTCTGTTCTCTGTGCTGCAATGCATAAAAAGTATGCATTGAATCATTATATTCTATGCATTGCAATAAATTTTAGATATTTATTATCTTCCGTGCATATTGCGTTACCGGCGTTTTATACTCTTGGCCCTTTAGGAGCTTAGACGATTTTGTGCGAATTCAATATTCTTTTGTCTCCTGAAGGTGCATTACCTTTTGCCTCAACGCTTTCCTTCCCAGAAGGTTTTTAGTAGTTTCGTGATGCAAAAATTGCTTTTTTGGAAGAAGTACTTGAACAATTGTTGTTACGTCGTTGTTGTTAATCGAAATAATTGAAACACGTTTGTTTTAAACAAGTATTTCACTGCTTGTCAATAGTTAGTTGGATTCTAAAGAACACATGGACAAACCAAATGAGCCGGCAAAATGGCTGAAACGAAAACTGATGATTAAATTGTACATTGTCAAACATGAGAACGTCCAAAAAGTTGTGGATCACCTGTACTACCATGGAGGGAGTGGGTTAAGTGCGTATACTGAAGCATTCTCAACGGCAGCAATTATATCAACATGTAGAATTGATGTAACCCAGAATCTGTACTAGATATTGAAAATTTAATCACATCAGTTTGTATGCTAAATTGCTGTGAGCAATCTGATGGAGTTCGATTCAAGGTTTATTCACTAGCAATCGAGATTTATCAAATTGAAATAGCGAGGTTATTTTGCAAGAGATAGGAAAAAATACATGGAGCAGCGATTCACCTTAACAGCACTTCTAACATATCGCAATTATAGAAGCGCTTATTCTACACTCTACTATCTGCTCACATTGATTGATAATTTTGCCTAATTTTTGTAATATAAATTTTAAATATAAATTGTAATGCAAACATTTGATTTATGCATTGGAATGCATATATATTTATACAAATATGCATTGCAATTCATATATTCAAAGTATGCATTGGAATGCATAAATTTGATAAATACATTGGAATGCATATATTTGATTTATTTTTATCAATGTACAAACCTGGTTTATGCATTCAAATGACTGGATAGATCGAATATGGTTTTAGCATAAAATTTATGCTTTCTATTATATTTGTTTTTCTCCGTGTTGAATCTTATTGTTCTTAAATCAGATTGAGGAAAAATGCATATTGTCATTACAATAGATCTAAAATTCACTGCATATGCTTGGATTATCAACAATTGTGAAACAATATAATTAATAGTAATTGGTTCAAATTGGCTCGGAAAATAATGATTTTTTCTATAGTTAAGATACATAACAACCCCCCTTTTCTATTGTTGATGTCTCAGTTTACATTAGATTCTATTATGGCTACAATAGCTCCTACTGTCATTTCATCGTTGTGAACAATAATATTAATTCTATGTGCTATAGATTCTATTGTATTGTTACAATACATTCAATTGTAAATCTATGAGATTTTTTTTATTAGGGTAATGATTACTATTGCAGACTTGAATGAGTATGTAGGTGATTCCTAATGTTGAATTCAGACTTAGCGATTTCATTATTGAACGGCAATGATGGAATCTGTTATCCAAACAAATAGACAGAATTAGACACTGGAGCAGAATTCTCTTCAAAATACTGACAGCACGGCACCATTGAAATGAATTGATTTAAATGAAAATTAGCCTTCTGTACAAATTCCGACAAATTTTCATTTCAGCAACACAAGCATTATCGAGCATAATATTATGTTACTATTACACCACGAGTTCAGCAGAATACGAATGATTAATTTTTGATATATGACGGGTAATAAATATAAGCCATTTATTTTAACTGCATTACAATACTAAGCAATCGAAACATTTCAGCAAACAGTAAACATGCTCGTTTGGCTCAGATTTTGACAGTTCTCGCAGCTCGATTGGCTCAAGATAGCCGCTTCCGCATATCTCTGTACTCTGAGGATCACTAGTACTAGTATCTTTGTTGTATTTTTTGATCCGCTGTGTTATTTTGACAAAATACTTTTGAGTGTGCTGGTGAGAGTTACGTTATTAGGGGCGAATCATTAAACTTGGGACCGAGCTTGGAACCGATGTGCTAGTACTGACTGAGCCAAGAAAAAAATCGCATTTGTTCGGGACCCACACTCAGCGAGACAAACTTTCGATATTCATTAGATTGCATTATGATTATTTACTATAAGAACTCAGTATGGGTTGCATAAATGTATCTTATGAAATATAATGATGTTGAAAAAATAAAAATATGGATTCGAACCTCGAACGTTGAGGTTATGAGTCCAGTTACTTGACCACTAGTATATATCAACACTTGTACACAGGAAAGCTTAAAGGCGTACAAGAACATTGTCGTGCGAAACTAAATCTATTCATAAGTCAGCCTTATGAAATTTCAAAGTATCGTTCATAAGCTTATGTGGCTCAGTGTTCTGGTCTAACGCTTCTATACATGACAACTGTTGAAATGATACAATCCCGCATTAATTATGTAGATTTTGGGTTGCACAAGTGCAATAATATAATGCTTGTGATTACATGGGAAGGCAAGGGTGATGAAATGCTCGCTTACCATTTTAAACACCAATAAATTTATCTGCATTGTATAAAAAGGCCTTTTGCCAATAAACATTTTATAGTCCTGTCTCGAGTCATACGCCAGAAAGAGTTTAGAATTTTTTGGTTTATCTGAAATGTAATATACAAGGGGTCGGTCAATCTGATCAATTTAAAATCTTCAAAAGATTTCAAATCTTTTCCAAAGATCGCGCTGCAGATCGGGCAATCTTGTCAAAACAACAAAACATTTTTTTCAGTGTCTCAAAATTGTAAATATAAATGAAATAAAAATCAACACATTTCAAAATAAACTCAAGTATTTTGATCGCTGTATTGATATATGAACAATATATTATAATTATAATTAATAATAATTTTAATATCATCATATATATTTCAGGATACACATGTAATATATAGTAATATATGCTAGGTATGAAACATGAGCAAGTATGATATTTCTAAGAACTGGAACTGGATAAATGGACCTAGTTTCAACCAATCCAAGCAAAACAACCTGATGTTGGCGTTACCGTAGTCATCAGGTTACTGTTGGCCATCTGAGGATTCGATAGCACGGAAAGAGTTCCGACTGTAGAATGTTATCATCCCGAAAATAATGAGTGGAGTCATCGCCAGTATAGATGAAGTATTCCAGATTAGGAGGGGCAGTTCTGCATCAGCAGTTGGACTCGTTTGAGCGGTACGATACGGAACTACAGGCATGAAAACTAGGTGCACCAATCAACATCGCCAAAAGTGCCTTGCCTTTGATGCTTTTGGATGGGATTTTTTTCCATGGGAGGATACGATGGACAGACCTTTCTAGCATATTCTGTACAGCTGCAAATCTTGAGAAGGCCGTGTATTATAAATTGTTGCATAAGCACGGAATACTATAGTTAGTACAGAGTTGTAACGGTTACCGGTTCAAGGAGTTTATGCTCATGCGGCAGACGCAAAATATTTTTCATAAAGCAGTTCTCAGTATCATCGACGAGGACGAGAAGAAACGGGATTTGGTGTTTGTTGCACGGTTTGGCGCTTTGGAAATTCCACAAAATTTTAAACGGTATTTTCGATACCGGTGAGTACTATGAGTATACTAGTGTTATGAGTATATTATAAGGTGTACATTTTTGTTTAAAGAAAATAATGAAGGACGCCAATGTTTGCGTTTACTATATATTCTTTCCACAATTTATTTCTTGTCGAATGATACAAATAGCTAATCACAAAAACTTTTCCACAAGGCCGTATTCTTACTAAAAAATCTACTGTGTTGTTAGTTTTCGATTGTCAAATTCATTTTAATTCAATAAGTAACTTTCTCTATATATTACTATAGATCTGCATGTACGCCGGCCATCTTCAAGTTTATTCAGTAGGGGCTCAATTTATGGATCAAATTATGCAATGTGAAACTTTGCAAAGGTACTTGAACTAAAATAAAAATTTCATTGAAAATTTCTCCAATCTTAGAATGTTCTCCACTATTTTCTCAAAACAGTAAAATCACCTTTCACTAGGTTGTACGTGCTTCCGTTTTAAATAATTTTCATCATTAAGAATGTCTTGTTCCTTTTTCCTCATTCAACATCAGGGTTGTCAGAGTAGTCCAGCAAACACTGTTCCTATTTTTTTCTGTGCTGATTATTTTTCTTATATATTTGCTAAACCTAGTTTTAAGACGATTGTATGTAGATTGTAAGAACCAATAGTTGTTCTACCTATATTTAAATATCTCCTCTTCAATCATGATTGTTTGCTGCAAAATATTGTGAACTAGTAGGTGATAAAATAAAACTCAAGTCTCCGTAAAAATCAAATGGAGAGTCACCTTATGCCTGGAGCAGACATACAACGTACAGCGTTGTACTCCTTTAGTCTAGTACGTGTTTTTTAGTATTAGATTAAAGTATTTGACAGTTCTTACAACGCTGTACGTTGTATGTTTGTTTCAGGTATTACACGAGCCGGCAATTGTCACCTCGTATGTGAGAGCGAGTCGTTTCGATTCACACGCCACGCAGAATAAGGCTGACAGTTTAGCTCATAGTTTTACACAAACTGAATTAGCTATCGTGGAGGCTTGGGTACAAAACGAATTCGATAAAACTCAACGGTCACGGTCATGATACCGCTGCATCGCAAATCTGAATCATTTCAAACATGCGAAAT
This sequence comes from Aedes japonicus, assembly GCA_034211315.2. Lineage (NCBI taxonomy): Eukaryota > Metazoa > Arthropoda > Insecta > Diptera > Culicidae > Aedes > Aedes japonicus. The sequence continues at coordinate 89,333 of JASCZW010001826.1, read as the reverse complement.
TGTCAATCAGCCGTATACAGATGATGACGAAATGGAAGCGGAAACTGAAAACCTTCTGCCATCCATCCCTCTGAGACGAATTGATATTCGTCTGCAATCGGTACGTATACGATCCGGCGATTTTATTCATCACCCATTTTCATTCAAATTAGAAGTGACGAATCACCTATGTTGGCGAGGTAGCTCATCACATCTTCCGGTCCACCTCTAAGCATCTTGATGTGAGGTACCAGGTGGGTCTCCACCGATTGCCTGTCGATCTGCCAATTTTGGAAAAAATATAAAATATTGCGATTAGTTGAGCGGATTGGAGATAATGAAATCATTGGGTATAGGACCAAGTCTCCCCCGGGTGGTGCGAAAATGATGAACTTAGAAATAGAAGCGTAAATTTGCCAGAAGGCACGAGATGCTTCCAGGGACGTTAAATCCACAAAATCCTTCAATCGTAATTTACGGTTTAGATTGCTCTTTGGGACGGATGCGATACAGTTCGGAAGCGATCACCTAATAGTATATTCTTCATGAAGAATAGGCTGCCGCTCTTTCTTCATGAAGAATATTTTGTTGGTTGGTTGGAAGAATGCTTAGGTAGGTTAGCTGGAAGGATGGTGACATCGAAGATTTTTTGTGCCCATCTGCATATGGGGTGGCTTTGTGGCATTACAGATATCAAATAATCATATTTTTATTGTAAATATAAGGTACATGTACCAGTTCTTGCCATACATTCCTATTATGGTGTGTTCTCATATAGTCTATGGGAATACCATACCAACACGCGGTAATCTGGTTATTTAGCCATAACTAGTACATCTACTATTGTACTAGTTTGTTGCAAGCTAACTATTTCTTTATCTTCTAACACTTCGCTGCCATTGTGACGATCTTACCAAGTACCTAGTAAGTGAACCTCAAGCCAAAGCTGGATTTGCTCGTCAGTTGAGTTTGTTCCAGTTATGACGTAAATCGATACTGCAAGAGATTCGATCTGCAAAATGAGACTCCGCCCGCTCAGACATGCTTCATTTGTAACATGAAAACTTATCGAACAACTTCTTCCAAGAGATATCAAAGGTTTCAAGGTTTCGTAACAATACATTTTTCATTCGTCAAACAGCGATGTATCGTCCGTTATTTTAAAAAATCAGGTTCTGGATTTTTCCATACGAATATATTACCATGGCGCACAGTGATCGAAAAAGCCTTTTTTCACGGCGAAATTAATAACTCCTAGAGGTTTCGTGTCCGAATCATAGAGTCTTCTACAAAGTTGTGTTTAAACAGTTGTCCATCTTGTGGTGATAATTTTGTAGTTTCAAACTTTACCGCTAGTGCGGCGTTGTTGCAAACTTTTGAACGAAACACAACAGAAGGGTAGAACTTTGGGCTTCAAATGGTGAGTTGACAACTTCGAAGGGGGGTGTGACCGACCTCTGGTCCTCACAAGTTCCTACTTCACGCCTCCACGAGTCATATGATCACAAAAGACTGCCAGCTGAAACATGGTGACGCTGGTTGGCATAGCCTGGGCAATGTTGTCATTCTGACAATAGCAAAGTGAGGAGGTGCGACCGGTAAATCATATCATAGTTTTCCATTCTCATATCTTTCAGGTCTACCAGGTCATCAGGTATTATAAAATAATTTAACATTTAAAATTTTTTTTTTCTCATGGCAGTCATACATTGTTTAAATTTTCTGGTTCATAATGGATGCGGAAGTTTGTCGACAATTGCAACAAAACAGCAGTCGGCACAGATGTAATTTGCAGTTCATATTATAATATCTCTTGACTATATATTATCATATAGGACATTGTTTATTCATAACCATTATCAATCTTCTTTATCACCATCATTATCATTTTTATCATTACTGGTGTTTTCGGGATTTATATTATAACATATTTTTTTTTTTAAATAATTTCTCCTAATAGGTTATATATACTTGAATAATAAAATGGTAAACATGGTAATAAAATGTATATATGTTATTTTTGTATAATTTAACAAACTTTTTTAGTTTACCTCAAATCAAGATTTTGGAAAATTGCTGCTATCGCTGAAAACAAACGAAAACGTGCATAAGCGTGAAACCACAGAACTCTACACTTTAACACTTTACAACATTTCTTACATTTCAGGATCCACCAAGGCGACATCATAAATAATAGATTAGTGAATTAAAATAATAGACCGAGTGATTACATTTTTTTTCATTTACATAAATATATACACTATTATAGGGCACCCGATTGAAGCACTCTGGATGGGGAGAGTGGGAATGCCAACTCCCCATTGTTAACAGTTTGTGAATAGAGGGCGGGTTCTTCTCCCCACCCATTGGGGCATCCTCATGTTAGATAGCTTGCTCTTGTGACCAATTGTCCAATCTTGTTGTTGGAAGGAGATGCTTTATATCCCTGGCATGATTAGGATAATCAGTGGTTATTAAAGCTTGATCAAGTCTAACAGTGTGGAGAGCTCACTGCTCTCGGACTTAGTTTCCGTGCTACAATGCATGGGTGGTAGTACATATCATACAATATAATTTTTACCAACTTTATACAGGACACAATTTTTCTAGCTCTTCATAAGACCATTATAGAGCTATTTTTCTGCTTTAAATCAGGGTGTCTCAAAATATTAAGTTTTTTATAATTACTTTTATATTTTTCATTTTGAGAAAAAGTGAGCTTCAAACAAAATATAGAAAACGTTATAGCGCACATTTTTGTTGTGCAATTCTTTTTAGTACAACTTATCATTTAAAAGTTACGGGTAATTTGAACAAAAAACATGCGTTTTTAATTTTCGACCTTATGATTTTGTTTTAATGGGTTTCAAGGAACAATTTTCTGTATAAATGAGCCCGGGTACTCCTGGGGCACATGAACGGAGACTGCTTAAAATCGGACATGTTTTTCGTTAAAATTTCCCCTTACTTTTGAACAATAAGATATACCCAAAAACTTAGTTCAGCAAAAACATGCATCATATTATTCTCTACACTTTATGGAAAGTAATTTTTTCCTAATAATCGAAACTAAAAAGTAAGAATGGAAAAACTGATTTTTAGGTACACTCTAATCGACACCAGCAAAATAGCTCTGATCTACACCAGTTAGCGTTTTAGTCTTGTGTGTATTGTTTTGTTTGTGATTTTTAATCTCAAAAATCGTGAAGTTATAATCAACCTAACCTATAAATCATATGTAAAAAGGACTCCCTCCAGTTTCACTTTAAGCGAAAATAACAAAAGAATCGTTCTTTTGTCAAAATTCGGAACCGTAACCCTTAGGAGTTATTAATTTGGCCGCGAAAAAGGGCTTTTTCGATCACTGTGATGCGTCTTCATTGATAAACAATGGCTGTAAAACCAAAACTTTAAAATTTCAAAAATATGTAGCTCAAAAACGAAAAGACTCTTCCCTGATTGTTTATAAAAATCATTTAAAAATGTCTAAGTTTTCAAGAAAAAATATAACAAGCAGTTAGAAATATGCCAATGCTAACCATGAATTATAATTATCATTTCTTAAATTTAGACACAAGCTTTAATTTGGTATACAAGTTTAAGATATCGGTTCAGTGTTTCCAAAGATATGAATTTGAAACTATAAGAGTTAGACAATTCAGCTTGAAACTATAAGAACTAGGAAATTCAGCAGAAAAGCGGTTCAAAATTTCAGCAATTTGTGATTATGTTTATATTTTTCTTCGAACCAACACCAAACTAAAATTGACCGACTATCAAATCTCAAGGCGCGTCGGTGGCGCCATCGATATACGAATCACCAAAACTACACACTTAGAAAATTTTACCGTGTTCGGTAATTTTTCACCGAACTTTCAACAGCTGAACAGTTCGGTAATCCGAGTTAACGGATTTCGGTAAAATTTGACAAGTTCCGGTAATTTTTTTACCGGAATACTGTAAAATTTTGCTGAAATCCGGTGAATCGGATTACCGAACGTTCAGCTGTTGAAAGTTCGGTAAAAAATTACCGAATACTGTAAAATTTTCTAAGTGTGTAACGGAAACTAGCTATAATGTTAAAATGGCAGTTACAGAAATTTACACACGGCGGGCACTCTACACACTTAGAAAATTTTACAGTATTCGGTAATTTTTTACCGAACTTTCAACAGCTGAACAGTTCGGTAATCCGATTTACTGGATTTCGGTAAAATTTGACAAGTTCCGGTAATCCGATTTACCGGAACTTGTCAAATTTTACCGAAATCCAGTAAATCGGATTACCGAACTGTTCAGCTGTTGAAAGTTCGGTAAAAAATTACCGAACACTGTAAAATATTCTAAGTGTGTATAGCTATAGCTTGGATGTCTGTTCTCTGTGTCCATGTTTATCGATAATTTCAGTATTTGCACCATTGTGCGGTTTTCGGTATTTTTTACCGAATTTTCCGTGTTCTTCTCTTAGCGTGTACTGGTCATCCAAGCGTTGTGTTTTCCGTTGATAATGTTATGTGTTCAGTGTGTGCAACCGCTGGTTAAAGATGGTGTTTTTCTCTCTCTCTCTCTCTCTCTCTCTCTAAAAAAATTATCTTGCCCCACCTTATTTGAAATACTGGCTACGCCTATGTTTTTATCTCATTTTATTTGTTATGTGCCTTCTCCATAAACTTATAGACAGATAAATACCGTCTCCAGATAAAAATATGCACTCATAGATCTTGAATCTTTATTAAATTTAACTCTGAACTTCCAGGAATATATATATATATATATATATATATATATATATATATATATATATATATATATATATATATATATATATATATATATATATATATATATATATATATATATATATATATATATATATATATATTATATATATATATATATATATATCTGATACTGTTCTTCCAATCAACGACGATGAAAATTTGACAAAGAATGTCGACCTCGTTTAATTTAGGTCTACTTTCCTCTCGTAACTTCAATTAAGGTAATGATGTTTTATTGTTATTTTAAGTTTTTGTAAATGCTATTACTGTTGCTATTACCAAGACTATTTCTCAACGGATATCCTTTATTTGAACCACTTATCGTAGCATTGGTGCAGGCAAGGATGGAAAATCACCCAAAACAAACAACCGCCGAAGAATGTTACGAACCACAGCAACAAGTAGGTTCAATACAAAAGCGTAAGTATGTTGTAAGTAGTTTATTTTCCAACTGGATCAAAACATTTATTTGTCTATTGATTTATTGTAGCCTGGCATACTTTTTGAGCGCATGTTCTGAACTTCCACCTCTGGTGCTACAGACAAATGAGTCGTCCTAATTCTTAATTTGCTGTCCCATTCTTGATTCCAGGATCACCAGGATTAAAGTTTTGATGTACTTCGAAGATAAACTAAACCATACATACGCTAATGGATTGCATCTGTTCGTTCAGGAATAACCACGTATTCCATCGGTAGTTTGTTGCCAATGTTTTTCCGCCGAACACTTATTTTCCGCCAAGTCACGTCAATTTGACATTTCCATTCCGAGCTCGATAGTTGGTGTCTAAATTTAGTACTACATAGAAAATACACTTCGTTCATACGCACACAAGTGCAATTGTAAAACACACACACATGTACATTCACGGTCAAAACGATATTTTTATAGCATAATGTTTTCGAGGTTGTTGTCTTCGATGCGGAAAATTTTAACACCAAGCCAACGTTCAATTATTGTACTACGGCCACCACAGAGCAACAATGGTAAAATCCAAGTGAAATTTATGCGCTACTAGCATAGACTAACTCTAAGACCAGTAGGTCCCATACAAAAACGATTTTTTTCTTGGCTCAGTCAGTACTAGAACATCGGTCCCAAGCTCGGTCCCAAGCTCAATCATGCGCCCCTAATAATGAACTCACATGAACACACTCTCAAATATTCTGTCAAAATAACACAGCAAATCAAAACAAAGGCGCAAATATGTACAGCAAGGTGCTGGCTTCAAGGTGTACTTTGGACCAAGGGGTTCTACAACAGTGAACCAATTTCAAATCGCTAGTTGCATAGTGATTGTTGCTACTAGTGTCGGGAGGCAGTACTAGCTGATGGTGATAAACTTATGACAGATAAATCGTTGAATAAAGTGAAAAACATACAGTAACGAACATCAACTATGGATGGAACAGGTAAGAAATTTGTCAAATTGTATAATAATATATAAATCTTCATTGTAATGTCTTTAAAAATTGATGAAAATGCGTTCTATGAAGCATCGATATTATTGTGGTTATGTCGAGGATTATGTTTTGTATTTCAGATTCTCATCCCGAAATCGAGGTCCACATCAGTCTGCTGGATATTCTTGATTATGTTGGGGACTCCGTGCGACCAATCCGCGAGGGACTAGCGGTCTTAGAGGCCCAGCATATTGAGTGCCTAGGCTACACTAGTCGATCAGCAGCCAAAATTGAGTCGAGAGGTTTCTTGCTGCAAAGCTCCCACCCCGGGGAGAGGCCACATGAAATTATACTCAAATTACCCGACGACAACAACCTTTGGGACTTGGCCTGTTCTTGCAAAGCCGGAACCAGAAGGTGCAAGCATATAATTGCCTGCCTTTTGCAAATTAGCCAGTGAGTTTAATGTTCATCATAAGTGAATGTGTAAATTATATGTATGTATGTGATCGTTACAGGTTCAAAAGCTTGGAATACTTATCCTGCACGGATGCAACGCAGGCATGGGGCCATTCAAAGGCTGAAAAAACCAGCCGTTGGGGTGCTCGACTGGTTCAAGAAATGTGCTGTCTACGCACAACAAAGCGACTTACCAGCGTGGACGATAGATTCAGAGAAAATTTGTTGTCTGATGCATTCGCGAAGCTTATGGCAGGTAATATTTTATATATATATGACAAAAATATTAAACTGTCCCATACTGGTAAGTCATCAATGTAGTTTTTTTTTCAGCTGCTCCAGATTCTTCAATTTCAAAACATATCATTGGGTGATATAACAATCCAGTACAATTTCGATCCGGCATAGGTGCTGTTGGTGCTCTTCAACCTCGAAGATCTACAGCAGCTGCTATTCAGTAGTGATAGCATCATTGTAAAATATGGGATTGGCCATACGTTTCTGTGCCCAGAGGACCACGAGTTCTACGAAAAGGTTGTGTCCGTAACACAGGCTGATGTTCTAAGAGTAGCGGTTGAGACGGCGGCTCAGAATAATAAAGAATGGCAAATGCAGCGGGCCATACGCATCACAGCGAGTTCATGCTACAACCTGTATACGTATACAAAGAATGAAAATCCTGACTGGGAGAGAAAGGTTCTACAATACCTTAGGCCGAAAACGATTTCTACTAAAGATATGCGCTACGGGAAACAAACTGAAGCGAAGGCTTTCGTTTGCTACACACGCAAAAGAAATCCTACTATTCAGAAGACGGGAATATCGAAGATCCATAGATCGGTGGTAGTCCAGATGGTGTTGATGTACTTTGTGGCATAATCCTAGAAATAAAATGCCCCTTTGCCGGGGAGGACAAAGGATTGGACTGGCTTGTGCATTATTGCTCCGCTACAAAACGGTACGTGAAAGTAGAGGACCATGATGGAGAAACAAAATACATGCTGAACAAAAAACATGCCTATTATGCGCAGGTGCAAGTGAACATGTGGGTGATGAACACACGACTGAAGCGGCTATCATCCTGCTGCGTATGGTGCTAATTTGACAGCTCGGCTTTCTTGAAGGCTGTAGGCAGCAAACACAATATACGCGGTGGAAGTTGGCGTAATTTTCGTTCATTTGTTTAGTGATTATCACAACGATAGTATTTTTTCATTGTTTATCAGTCAGGTATGATAATGTTCTATCTACATTACCGATACTAGTAGGTTGGTAGAAGAAATATTATAAGGAATTATAATCCACTGTGAACCGAGCTTAAAATGTTCAAATCGTCACTAGCGCCACAGCAAAAGTAGCTGGCTTCAAGAACTAACGCCTGCTTCAGTCCTCTGGTGATGAAGTGCTCTAGAACAGATTTTATTGTGTACTCTTCTAAAGACGATGACTTCATCGTTATTGATGTTGAGTTTGATGCGGAATTTGTACGTGATCTAAATGAAGCTTTAGAGAGAGTTTATTTTCAACATATTGTGCCGAAATTAAAGCGACAGAATAGTGATCGATAACACTCTTATAAATAAAAAACGTTAATAAAACTACAACATTTTTGTAACATTTTCAACTTCTTCTGCGCCTTCTATCATTTTCTGCTCCTATACCTTATTGTTGGCCATCATTCGATCCAAATACATGTTATCGAATACCTGTTTAAAGATTATTGAAATATTGTGAAAATAAATCGATGATGGTAAACAAGATTACCTTTTCAAAACTTATCGTCCTTTAAGATTGGTGCAGACAGATTAACAATTCCACAAATAATTTTCATAATTTCATCGATATGTTTAAGGATGCTTGCGTCTACATTGCTTTGAAGAACTCCGAATAATTTGATCCTAGCAATTGCACGTTCAACATGCACACGAGCTTTTGCAATAGATTCATTCATCAGTGCATCTTCCGTGGTCATCCTTTTGTCTCGTAGAAAAGGTGGAATGTGCAGCCGAATCCCGTTCGCATAGCATTCTTTTTCAATAGAAAATCCCTTATCCACCATAATTTCGTCTTGATGTTTGACCAGCTCCGAATAATTTGATCCTAGCAATTGCACGTTCAACATGCACTCGAGCTTTTGCAATAGATTCATTCATCAGTGCATCTTCCGTGGTCATCCTTTTGTCTCGTAGAAAAGGTGGAATGTGCAGCCGAATCCCGTTCGCATAGCATTCTTTTTCAATAGAAAATCCCTTATCCACCATAATTTCGTCTTGATGTTTGACCAGCTTTTCGATAAACTTTTCCTTGTTGAAAATGTATTTGTCAGATGACTTGCCAGTATACGCCCGCCTGCAGAAGCTCACCAACCCTGCAGGTGTTACACCTAACAGCATTTAACAGTCCTTTTGTAATTTGAATCTGGCAATTCTACAGTTTAAGCAGTTTGGTGAATAGATGCCAACCTCAGTACAGTCAAGTACGCATCGAACATTTTCAAACTTTCCTTTGAATTGCGGGATATTCTTCTTTATATCATGTCGTGATGGCCAATATACTACGGTACCTAATACTTCTGAAAGTACCTGAACGGTGTATTTGAAGTATTCAGCAGCGGTTGTTGGTGACACGCAGAAAAGTGATGACAATGCAGCAAATGATAAGTTTTGCTTCAACTTTACCAATGTCTTCTCAAGTTTATCACTATCCGTTATTTTTTTTTGTTTTGCTCTGCTTCAGGAAGGTTTTTATCGTTACAGCAGATCGGGTCAAAATTATACACTTCGTTGTTTAATTCACTTGGTGTATCCAACTGATGAAAGCTATTCCCAGCATGCAATGCAGAAGGATCAGCTTGTGAGCTTCGGGTTGATTGAATTGTTTGGTCCAGTGTTGAATTTACAGTAATTTCATTGGAATTCAGACGATCGTCTGACTGACGCTCGATATTTCGGGTTCTTTGCAAGGATTCAAAGTTTCGTTTGTATGGATGATTTTTGCGTGACTGAACCTGTTGTAAGAATGTGAGAGGAATTTGACGAGATGGTACTGCGGTTTTCTTCAACAAATTGGAACCTAGAAAATCAAGAAATTTTTAATCAGAAACCAAATAAAAATTATGTTGAGAATTGTATAAACGTAACAAATAATTAATCGGCTATTAGAAGAAATACAAACTTATCAGATTCTCAACCAAATTCAAGAATTTTTAAGGTAATTTAGGATGGTGTTCGAAGATACAGGGGATAGATTAAATGATCGGGACAGGCTAATTTTTGATCAAATTTGAAGTGCTCTAACTTCATGAAATATTATCCGATTTAATTTCGCTAAAAGCATTCGACTGGAAAATTAATGAAATTTCCTATCTTGGTAACATAAATGGCCATGGCCCCCGGACACCGGAGTTGTTCCGGGTTTCCGGAGAGGCCATCTCACATGTTGAATTTGTGATGTGATGTTGTACAAGATGCCATTGGCAAACATTTTCTTTTAGTCAACACACGTAAAAAAATATAAACCAAGCGAATGAAATGCCGACTACAAGAATCGGCCTTAAAATGGCCGAGATATGACCGTTTCCGTGGAAGAGGTTCTGATAAAGGGTCCTGGATGCGGTTAACACTTTATTTAAATCAAAACATGCCATGTGACACCTTTTTCTTCCTGATTTTTCATCAAAAACATTATTTTAAACTTAAAGTGCATCCTTGACCATATTGAACCACCGGAACGTTCTCGGGGGAACCTGTAGTCCATTTAGGCATTTATCCCAAAACATGCCGTGCGGCAGCTCTATCTTCATGATTTTTCATATATATGATATTGATAAACTTCAGAAGGCCTTTTGACGTAGACTACGTCTTACGGCAAGGGTAGGGTGTCAAATGAAAATCTAAAATTTTGCGACCGTCACGAAAAACCGTACGTTTTGTACACGAATAACTCAAATAATCCACGATAGATTTACATGATTTCTTCTTCAATCGGTCGGAAATTTTACCGCGCTCCAATTCAATTGTCAAACATTTTTCTCAATCAATAGTAAACTATTGAAAATAACGCAAATAAAAGGTGATGTCTTATAATGTCATTTTGCAGAGTAAATTTACCAAATTTCCTATCACAGATTTCAAATCGAAGCAAGGAACGTCTTGTATCATCTTCTTCTTCTTTGTGTTAGAGAGAGACTTTAACCAAGCATGTCATTCGACTTTCCATGTACGTCTCGCACGCAGCTGAGAACGGCGTAAAACGCACACTTAGGAAAATTTTTGCTTCAGTCGTTTGGCAGCATTGAAGCTGTGCGGAGCTGGTCGCAGAGAGCTGGTCGCTGGAAGCTGGTCGCTGGGAGCTGGTCGCAGGGAGCGCTCCACCAAACTGCACAATTTTCGAAGTCGCGGCGAAACAATCGCCAGGAAGAGGTAAGATGGCGGCTTGCAAAAAACCGACGCGATTGTGCGCCCTCATAATCCGCCATTTTGCCTCATCGTGACGATCGCTGTTTGGGAGAGCCTTGCTACTTACCACCACTAGCTGCTACGTGACCACCAGCTGCCTCTGCACCAGCTCCGCTGCCGTACAAATAAAGGCTTCACCAAACTGCAGCAATTTTTTGCCACCGCGGCAGCGAAATCGCGGTGGAAAAATCGCCACTGTGAGATTACATGGCGGCTTATGGGAGCGCACAAACCAACGCGATTAAAAAACGCATCGCGTCGGTTTGTGCGCTCCCATAAGCCGCCATGTAATCTCAACGCGGCGATTTTTCCACCGCGGTGGCAAAAAATTGCTGCAGTTTGGTGGAGCCTTCATTTGTACGACAGCGGAGCTGGTGCAGAGGCAGCTGGTGGTTACGTAGCAGCTGGTGGTGGTAAGTAGCAAGGCTCTCCCAAACCGCGATCATCGCGATGAGGCAAAATGGCGGATTATGAGGGCGCACAATCGCGTCGGTTTTGTGCAAGCCGCCATCTTACCTCTTCGTGGCGATTGTTTCGCCGCGACTTCGAAAACGATGCTGTTTGGGGGAAAGCGTCCTTGGGGGCGAGTAACAGTCAGCAGTAGGTGGAAATAATCTGTCCTTTTGAGGACAATAGGTTCAAATAAAAGAGTTGATTATTCAAGAATGAACTTATCTTAAGTTAAGTTCGGTGCCGTCGGAAAAAATTTCACCCTGCTGGTTGGCGCTATCCATTAATTGATAATCTGTCCTTTTGAGGACAACCAAATTAATCAAAAGAGTTGTTTATAAAAGAATTAAATTTTTATTTCGTTTGGTTTGTGCGCCTAATATGGTGCCAATTCGTTCGCCGCAACTGCAAAAACGCCTGCATGGAGGGCGAGCTGTCGGGAAAATTTTGGCTGGTTGGCGCAACCCGCGATGAATCAATAAATCAATAAATGCTACCAGATACAAATCCATCTTTGCTACTGTCAATTTAAAATTCTCAGCTTGAGAGTTTGTTTGATTGGGATTTTCGTTTCAAATTGTCGATTGGCAGCCAGTGGTATTAGCAAAACTTGTTTTCCCTTCGCCGCATACCTTAAACCACCCAAATTCCCTATCACGGACACTATTTTGGATGTCGAACATGATATTCCGAACCAACATTCTCTGTAAATTCCAATTAGTAGTGTGTTATAAACAGTTGTTCTGTTGTGTTAACGATTCGCGTTGAATAGAGTCCTACCTCTAGGAAGAAAAACGTTTGAGAAATAAAATGAAAGTGAGAATGCCTAACCGATTTGATCCAGAACGCTTGGGCAGATTCAGGAAGCGCATAAAGAGCGAACATACGGGAAATCCTCCGAAACGACCGTGCACCGATGCCGAGCGTGCTCGTAGTTATCGGGCGAAATTGAAAGCAGCAAGAGGTAATAAGTTGCCAACAACTAGTTCGGACGCTGGAGAAGGTCCTTCAACTCGAGGTAGCAAATTGATATTTATTAAATTCAAATCAATTTGACAAAGTGCATGTCATCATAGCAATTGAATATCTCTCAATGTTATCGCTCCCTGTCTTATTAAATTTCAACATAGTATTTATTGTATTCTGGTGATGACATGCGCCGCGTGCTTTTACATCATACGAACCTTCACATGATATCGATACAAATAATGCGCTGAACATGTTTTAATGCGTGATTATTTTATCAGGTGTTTATTTTATATTTATAAAAATTTATCATACATTAACCAACCTTTTCTCCCATACTCATTGCAAAGAATAATGATATTTTATAAAACTCACCCTCTTTCTTCTGCGAGATCTAATATAATTATATATATTTCGATTTCTTTAACGCTTCAGCCATAATGGATTCACTAATTTACCTGACATTCACATAGAAACATGAATAATAGGTTTACAAGAAAACCATAGACCAAATTTTAGGTACGCATTTAACCTAATATTTCTAACTTTGGCCTAATGTATTCATCACATAGTAAAATGTAGAATATAAAAGTTTTCAATGGAAAAGTAAGAGTGAGCGGTTGTGTATTTTTTGAAGGGCTTATTCCTACCAACACCTATACTGCCGTTATAAGCATAACTGTCCCATGTATATAGGGAATCCCATAGAACATGGGACAGTTATGCGTATAACGGCAGTATATAACTAAATGAATATAGAGGGAATTTTAATGTTTTGAAATGGAATGGCCGATTGTTCACATGAGAAAGTCATTGAGATGTTATAAAGTAGCTTTATATTCCGTATAGTATACCGAATATAGCCGAATGCCCGAAGCGATAATATAAATAAATGCCCGGAGCGATAAAATTAACAAACATTACTGAAATTCGTCCGAACAAGAATCCTTAATGATATGAATATCCATCGAAAGTTTTCGACTCAATAATGTTAGTTGGTGACGTTTCATGGTCCAGTACAGCAAACGCCTTGTTAAGCATGTCTTAGCAAAGGTATAAATAGTTGAATATCGTTTCTAGCTAAATTAATGTATGAGTTATAGTTAAAATTGTAATCGTGCGCTACATAATCGACTGAGTCAAGGGACATGTACCCTATATACTTGTATATAACCTTACAACAACTGCAAGATAGTTTTTGTTATTTTCTGTTTGATAAAACTTTCTGAACTTTGAACATTTTTTGAGACGCTTACACATCTGAAAATGTTGCAATTGATTATTGTGTTTTCATAACAATCACTAAACCTGTCGGATATTTTCTGATAATGAATTTTATCGTCATTTGAATTCTAGAGTATTTCAATGTGTATTATTACCCTTGAAATCCCGAATTGATAAAATTGCATAAATTGCAAATCTTTGATTCTTTGAAGTTGAATTATGCAAAGGCATGCTACAACTCAGATTGTATACATATGATCCGAATGGTATGGTGTTTAAGTGGTGAATGTTGAAAAGGAAACAAGGCATCAGTCAAAATATATCCTTGTTTGTACGTATTATATAATTTTCTCCGCTGCCTGTCGTTACTGAAATCCCCCAAACGACGCAAAAAATTGTTGTTGGTTCCGGCGTTGGTAAGAATTCCAAGATGCAGGCCATTCAGGCACAGTATGACATACGAATAAACATTTAGTAATGTAAAGCGATTATGATTATAAGAATGAGCAGAACTATCATAAATTTAATAATTTTATATTCCCTAACAGATCTATCTTCTAGGCCTTAAAGATAGTCCATCGTAAAACTTGCAACCGTGACCGTGTCATAATTTAAACCAAAAGGCCCTTTTCAGGGCCACCAAAGAGTTATATAGAATGTACAACAGAATTTTCCCACGCACTGACCTCATATAGTCAAATGGGTCCACCAAATTATATCTCAAGAGCGTACAATAGAATTTTCTTACATACTGGCTTCAAATCGCTGGTCTAATGTCCCATTAGAGCCGCACCCGTCATATTGTGACTTAAACTGATTCTATCAGTAAGGGTAAGCGACCGGCACGAATAATTGAAACCTTTTTAACGCTAATAATAGCCACACAGAATTTCCCTAACATTAAAATGCATCACTTGGTTTAACGTAGTCTACGTCAACCGGTCGTGTCTTGTACACAACCCACTGATTTTTTTACATTGTCCATTCTCGGAACTACCTCTCTCGGGGGAAGTTCCCCCGGGGAAACCTGCAGTAACCTGTACGATTTTAGAAAGAAGTTAAGTAGAAACCTGTGCGATTTTACTCCAAAACATGCCGTGCGGCAGCTCTATCTTCATAATTTTGTATAATTATGATTTTGATAGACTTGAGAAAGCCATTGGCTACATTTACCTATCTCGGAACATTTTTGGGGAACCTGTAGTAAAGATCCTTTACGATTCACTGGCTAGCCTGATCCCGATTCCTGGTACCTCTGAGGATCTATTGATATAGCTTTGGTTCGGATAAGCAAACAATAATTTGATTGAGTAGAGGGTAGAGTGGCTTTTATTAGTAGCGAGTTGGTCCTCCACCCGCTTCCACGACGGCTTAAATCCGCCTGAGTAACAGCAGCCTCAAACGACTCTTTTGAAGAACCTGTATCAACACGGACTCTGCGGAGGGAGCTGCATAGGATGATGCTGCATGGGCGAGCAGCAATTGCCAAGCCGGTTATAAAACCAGCAAATACTTCGAAGAGGATGCGCTGATCAGCCGGGTGGGTGTACGTGTGGCGTTTTCCGGGAGAAGAGTACGACAAAGATTGTTTGCTCCCCACTGTAAAGCATGGTGGGGGATCGGTTATGATCTGGGTGCCATTTCTAGGCATGGAGTTGGTCAATACCACTGGGCGCCATTCAAACCCTCTAAAGCTCCATCCCCAGGGGGATTGAAGCCGTCGTGGAAGCGGGTGGAGGACCAACTTTACAAGACATTTACAAGACATTAATTAGACCGGTAGTTCTCTACGGCCACGAATCATGGACATTGCTAGTGGAGGACCAACGCGCCCTTGGAGTCTTTGAACGGAAGGTGCTGCGTACCATCTACGGTGGAGTGCAGATGGAAGGCGGAACGTGAAGGAGGCGAATGAACCACGAATTGCACCAGTTGCTGGGAGAACCTCCCATCGTACACATCATCGCAAAAATCGGTCGACTACGATGGGCTGGGCACGTCGTAAGAAAGTCGGACGACAGCCCTGTGAAAATGGTTCTCGAAAACGAACCGACAGGTGAAAGAAGGTACGCGGTGGATCGATCAAGTAGAAGGCGACAGCCATGGACCGAATAGAATGTAGACAACTTCTGTGTACAGCAGAGGCCACGCCGGCCTTTAGACTGAGCTACAATGGGGAGCGCAGCGGCGCGGTGCGGCAATTTTTGACAGTTTATCACTATATTTTATGTCAAAAACAACCGCACCGCGCCGCTGTGCTCCCCATTGTAGCTCGGCCTTTAGTCTGATTGGTAAGGTAAGCAGTGCAAAAAATAGTGATACTATTGCTGAAGGTTTAAAGGTCACGCCAACCGATTAGGCTTGTAGGGAGAACGAATTACTATGGGAAAAAAATAATACTCACTTACACTCTTACAGTCAGTGTCAAAACTGTCCGAAAAAAAATGTATGGTTAACATGACAATGATCAACAACCCTTGTGTTTTTTTTTACTGGTACTATACACGATGTTATTGTACTTAAAGTATAATTCATCATAAACATTATTACCTGCATAAAAGACACTGTTGTGAAAATGTTGGCTGCAAACGAAAGACTTTTTTGTTGCGTTTATACCCGATTTTACAGCCTGGATCCAGTTTCTCGCCATGTTAACATCTTTCGGAAACCTGTGTAGAATTACGTTTTTGCTGGCCTTTGCTGTGCAACTGTACACAGAGCACATTCTGTTGCTTCTTGGACGTAAATCTTCCTTAAAATAATTATGATCCACGAGACACGGTGGAATCAGATTCTGCGTGATCCTTCTCCGATGAATCGAAACCTTTTTTACGGGTCTGTTGAGCTTTTTAGAAGGTACTGCGCTACGCTTCAGATATCGAGATGTTACTGCAAATAATAAACAATAAAAGAGATTGTGTATCGCATATTATTTTGTTTGGGATAAAATTAGGCATAACTTTTGAATGTAAAGTGATGATATTATTATGATATGATGATTTTATTTGAACCCTCTTAGTACAAGCACTCCCTTACTCGATAACCTTTATCAGGATAATTTTTCATACTGGATAATTATGAAATTCCTTTTATTTTACAAGCTTCGAAGCATCCCTAACTTGATGTGGTTCTATTAATTTCCCCTTGTATTTTTACATCCCAGTAATCAATTTCATGGTCATTTTGATATTTATATCTTCTGTTGGAAACCAATTGGTTAAATCTACTGCAAACCAAACTTGTTAGGCCAGACATACCAAACATCAAGTACACACATCTATTAAAAATGACAATGGTCATAAAGTGACACAAATCCGAGGTCGCATTGAGCATCTCGAAACGAAAATCTTTATCTTACAAGCGTCTATCTTCGTTTTAAAATGCTCAAGATGACCCACAGTTTCCAGTACAAAGATTCAATCCATTTCCTTAGGAAAGGGTAAGTAATTTGAATATCTAGCCAGGTACCGTAACAGGCAAGCGGGGAGTTCTAGTATTGGATGACTGGAGGAGAAAATTACACAACATTGAGGACAGCTATCAATTCAAAAAGCGCGAAAGACGTTTCGATGATGGTCACTTTGTTGAAAGTTCATCCCAAAGCCCCACTATTGTGATGTTAGAAAAACGCACCTGAAATAATGTTGCTCTGGTCCTGCCCGCAGCGTGTACCACGTACTCACTACATTTTCTTCGGGCACCCAGGCTTTAATATTCTTTATTTGAGGGTATGTCACCTTGCCTGGTTCGGGACTGCTTCGTCAAAAAATCAGTCAATATCAAAGGGACTACCATCTCATTCGTTCAGGCCAAAAAAATCTGTCT
Organism: Aedes japonicus; assembly: GCA_034211315.2. NCBI lineage: Eukaryota > Metazoa > Arthropoda > Insecta > Diptera > Culicidae > Aedes > Aedes japonicus. The sequence continues at coordinate 71,788 of JASCZW010001826.1, read as the reverse complement.
TTTCCAGTTATTGGCGGTCGTCTTTACTTGATTGCAAGAGGAGTGCACATCAGAACATCACACAATTAATTTACCACAACCCGAGCCACAACCATAAATTTTGAATCAATGTAACTTCAGTGTCATTTTGTTGTTGAAAAACAGTCTACTAAGATGGTAAGATAACTTAAAGTAACACTTCCGTGCCACGATTCTTCAAGTTTTCATGAGACTTACATCGGGGTTCACTATCGGTATTTCACAATCGGCCCCCCGGGGACAATCTATTTAGTAGAAGGAGAAAAATCCATTGTTACTAGTCACCAACCGTTCTACGCATAATGTTCCCGTAGTGCTATCTACGAAATAGTCAAAACTCAGGTCAATTTGTACCACAGCAAACATGAAGGCGTTAGGAAACACTAGTAGGTGCTGGAAAACACCTTCCAATTCATTATTTCCATAAAAACCATAAAAAATTATGGTTAACGAAGCATTTCTAATAATCATGGGACAAACTGACCTGAGTTTTGACTTTTTTCGTGAATGGTAACATTGGGCAATTATGCGTTAACGGAGTGAGCCATTGAGTTTTCCAACCGATAGTGGAATAGTAACCAATGACCTGACTACCAAAGTTCGATTTTACTGGCTTATTTTACGGAAAACATAACGCAGGAAGAAGTTGTGTTTTCCGTACAGAATTCATATCAAATGGAACTTCGAACACAATAATAAACATGACATTAATTAGATCGGAGGAGGAGGCGAATGAACCACGAATTGCAGCAGTTGCTGGGAGAACCTCCCATCGTACACATCATCGCAAAAATCGGTCGACTACGATGGACTGGGCACGTCGTAAGAATGTCGGACGACAGCCCTGTGAAAATGGTTCTCGAAAACGAACCGACAGGTAAAAGAAGGTACGCGCAACGAGCAAGGTGGATCGATCAAGTAGAAGGCGACCTGCGGACCCTCCACAGACAGCGAGGCTGGCGAGTGACAGCCATGGACCGAATAGAATGTAGACAACTTCTGTGTACAGCAGAGGCCACGCCGGCCTTAAGAGTGAGCTACAATGGGGAGCGCAGCGGCGCGGTGCGGCAATTTTTGACAGTTTATCCATATATTTTATGTCAAAAACTGCCGCACCGCGCCGCTGTGCTCCCCATTGTAGCTCGGCCTTTAGCCTGTTTGGTAAGGTAAGCAGTGCAAAAAATAGTGATACTATTGCTGAAGGTTTAGAGTTCACGCCAACCGATTAAGCTTGTAGGGAGAACGAATTACTATGGGAAAAAAATAATACTCACTTACACTCTTACAGTCAGTGTCAAAACTGTCCGAAAAAAATTGTATGGTTAACATGACAATGATCAACAACCCTTGTGTTCTTTTTACTGGTACTATACACGCTGTTATTGTACGTAAAGTATAATTCATCATAAAAATAATAACCTGAATAATAGTCACTGTTGTGAAAATGTTGGCTGCAAATGAAAGAGTTTTTTGTTGCGTTTTTACCCGATTTTACAGCCTGGATCCAGTTGCTCGCCATGTTAACATCTTTCGGAAACCTGTGTAGAATTACGTTTTTGCTGGCCTTTGCTGTGCAACTGTACACAGAGCACATTCTGTTGCTTCTTGGACATAAATCTTCCTTAAAATAATTATGATCCACGAGACACGGTGGAATCAGATTCTGCGTGATCCTTCTCCGATGAATCGAAACCTTTTTTACGGGTCTGTTGAGCTTTTTAGAAGGTACTGCGCTACTCTTCAGATATCGAGATGTTACTGCAAATAATAAACAATAAAAGAGATTGTGTCTCGCATATTTTTTTTTGTGTGGGATAAAATTAGGCATAACTTTTGAATGTAAAGGGATGATATTATTATGATATGATGATATTATTTGAACCCTCTTAGTACAAGCACTCCCTTACTCGATAACCTTTATCAGGAAAAATTTTTCATACTGGATAATTATGAAATTCCTTTTATTTTACAAGCTTCGAAACATCCCTAACTTGATGTGGTTCTATTAATTTCCCCTTGTATTTTTACATCCCAGTAATCAATTTCATGGTCATTTTGATATTTATATCTTCTGTTGGAAACCAATTGGTTAAATCTACTGCCAACCAAACTTGTTAGGCCAGACATACCAAACATCAAGTACACACATCTATTAAAAATGACAATGACTCAAATCCGAGGTCGCATTGAGCATCTCGAAACGAAAATCTTTATCTTACAAGCGTCTATCTTCGTTTTAAGATGCTCAAGATGACCCACAGTTTCCAGTACAAAGATTCAATCCATTTCCTTAGGAAAGGGGAAGTAATTTGAATATCTAGCCAGGTACCGTAGCAGGCAATGTTGGGCAGAATCGATCCCCACACCAGGGAAAAACAGCACAGTAAAGTATTTTCGTGGGAAATGGTGATTATCGGTGAGCAAAAAAAAAAAACACTTGCGACGGTACTTGCGGTTAGAAACATGTGTGTGTAATTAATTCTTTTTGATTTACAGGAGAGGGAAAAAGCAAGGTGACTGTGAATAACAAAGGTAGATATATAAATTGAGTTCAGTGGCTCAGCGCCCCAATGATAATAATATTCAACACTCCTCCTCGCTGAGACTACGGAACAGGTTCTCCTCTAATCAGCTTGGCCAATCCAAGATCGGCAGTGTGTTGCTTCATCTTCTGCGGTCCCAAAGGCTTCGTAAAGATGTCGGCAACCATCGTTTCGCTTGGGCAGTAGCACAGTTGTATGAGTCCTTTCGAACACAGATCCTTTGCATGGTACAGTCTAGTATCGATGTGCTAGCTGCGTTTATTTTGCCTCTCGAGAGAAACGAAATCGATACACCCTCGATTATCCTCGTTGATCTTCGTTGGCAGTTGCTGTTCTTCGCCTAACTCACGCAGCAAACGTCTTAGCCACACTGCCTCCTGTGCCGCCTCAGACAGAGCGACATATTCCGCTTCCATTGTGGACATGGTTACACAGTTCTGCTTGCGACTACCCCAGCTGACCGCAGCGTCTCCCAGCAAGAAAACGAAACCGCTGGTAGACTTCCGGTCCGAAGTATCGCCAGCCCAATCTGCATCGCTGTATCCAATCAGCTTCACTCCGCCCTTTTGCTCGAGTCCAAGTCGTAGAACCAAATCTTCCGTTCCGATCAGGTATCGAACAACGCGCTTAAGTTCGACCCAATCTCGCTGCGTAGGATTGCTGCTGCTACGGCTGAGGATGGACACGGCCGCTGCAATGTCCGGCCTGGTGTTGGTGGTCAAATACAATAGGGCTCCCACTAGGCTGTGGTACTGTTCGTTATCGGCTAATGGTTCACCGTCTGGTTGCTTCATGTATCCTACATCCAAAGGATACTTCAATGGCTTTGCCCCGGCAAGTCCGAAACGTTCAGCGATTTCCTTAATGAACGCTTTCTGACTGAGAGAGTAGAATCCATCGCTACCCTTCTCGACCTTAACACCTAGAAAATGGTTAATCTGTCCCAACGACGAGATCTCGAAATGTTTGCCCAGCTGTTGCTCCAAAAGGATCATCTGTCGCTCGTTGCCACATACCACAACAATATCGTCTACGTATATTAGAAGGAACATCCACTCACCGTTATCCAACTGCTTCAAAAATAGGCAAGCGTCCGAATCTGACTGATGGAATCCTAAGCTCAGCAATACCTTCTTCACCGTCGCATTCCAGACACGGGCCGCTTGTTTCAGCCCGTATAAGCTCCGGTGCAGCCTACAGACGAGCTCCTCCTTTCCGAGTTCCGCGTATCCTGGTGGCTGGCGCATGAAAATTTCCTCGCTTAAGGTTCCGTTCAAGTATGGGCAACTAGCCGTGCCTTGTAGCGCACCACCTGTCCAGTTGAGTCCTTCTTCCTTTTGAAGACCCACTTGGATCCGATCGCTTGTCGACCCTTAGGTAGTGGGACTAATGACCACGTACCCTTTTTCACCAGCGACTGATATTCGCCATCCATCGCTTTGACCCACTCATCACTGTCCTCACTGTTCACTGCATCACGATAGTTTTTCGGTTCAAGTTCTTCCAGCTTCGCAACTCCGACAACAAAATCACTGTATCTCGATGGTAGAACACCGGCATTTCCGCGTTTTGGTCTATCAAGCCCCGCTTGTCCTTCACCATTGTCTTCCGTATCGAAATAATCGTCGTCGTCGAAATCTTCTTCCGGAAAACCTTCACAAGGCATTTCTTCGTCGAGACTCGCATTGTCGACCACAAAGTCCGATTCTTCGTCGATGCTTCTATCGACCACTGAATCGAACTCAACCGAGACTAATCTATCCGAATTCTTCTCCGGCACAACTTTCTTCTTCATAGGCTGTTTCCTGCTTCCTGTCGGTGGCATCTTCTTCTCTTCGCTTCGTGACTCCTCCTGCAGCTCTGGCTTGAGTTCCAGAAACCTGGCATCCCGACTGATGACTATTCTGTTCGTCTGCGTGTTCAAAAACCGATACGCTTTCGAACCACAAGCGTAGCCGACGAAAATTAGCTTTTCCGCACGGCTGTCAAGCTTCACCCGTTTTGCGTCCGGAACGTACACAAATGCCTCGCATCCAAACACTTTAAGGTGGCTTAGATCAGGTTTCTTTCCACACCATAGCTCCATCGGCGTCTTCGCCACCGATCGTGAAGGCAATCGATTTTGAATGTAAGCGGCAGCAGCTATCGCTTCTCCCCAATACTGCTTTCCCAAGCCGGCATCGAGAAGCATGCATACCGCCATCTCCTGGAGGTAGCGATTCCTCCGCTCCGCCACACCGTTCTGCTGCGGTGCGTACCCTGCCGTCAGCTGCATCTTTATACCTTCCTCTTGGTAGAACCGTTTCAGTTCATTATTAACGAACTCCCCGCCTCGATCAGATCGAATTACCAGAGGCTTTCTCCCGAGCTGGTTCTCAACCAATCGGACGAAACTCATAATATGCTGTTTCGCCTCAGATTTGTCACTAAGAAGATACATTACCACATACCTGCTGTAATCGTCGATTAGGGTAAAAAAATACCTCTTTCCACCGGGAGTCACGTTGCTCATCGGACCGCAAAGATCGGTGTGGATTAACTGCAAGGCCTGCGTTGTTTTCCGCTCGGCTTGCTGCGGATATGGCAACCGAGTCATCTTCCCTTCCATGCACGGCTCACACGGAATCTTCGCACCACAGTCCACTAATTTCATGCCGGTAGCCAGATTTCCCTTTTCGATCTTCTCGAACACTGCCGGATCCCGATGCCCGAATCTTCGGTGCCATGTATGCTGACAGTTCACTGTATGGCATTTGATAGCAGCAACGGCTACACTTTCTGGCTCCGCCAAAACGTACAATCCACCGCGCCGTTCGCCTAAAGCCACGACCGACTCCGAATTGTCCCACACTTCGACGCTGTTCTTCGTGAATAACACACTGTAACCTTTATCGGCCATCCTGCTCACTGACAGCAAACCGCCGTCAAGGTTTGGCACGAACAACACTTTGTCAAGTTTAATTTCAACTGGATCACCGGTACCATCAACGCCGTTCAATGAACCACAACCGACACCACCAGACTTCGAACAGTTACCGTTTGTCATCGTTACTGTAACACACGACTTCTCCAGCTTATTGAAAAAATCCGCACTGCTGGTCATATGGCAAGATGCCCCGCTATCGACAGTCCACAAACGATCCACTTTCGCTGCTGCACAGATGGGTTCGCCCTCAACATTGGCAGAAAAACAAACACTGTTATCTTCCGATTTCTTCACCTGCTTCGCCTTTGCCGGTTGTTGGCCGCTAGTACCCGGCTTCCCGGCGGATGGCCCTCCGCCACTGTTCTTGTCCTTCACACTCAACCACTTTCGACAATCACTCTTGAAATGTCCTGGTTTCTTGCAGAAAAAACAGACTTTCTCTCTGTTTACATTCTGCGTTTTTAGCACTTGTTCACCAGACGTCAACTTTCCACTACGTTCCTGTCGCTTTTGAAACTCGTCCAAGAGCTTCGATCGGACCAACTGCATTGTCACATCAGCATCCGCCCGCGCCTCCAGAGCAGATGCCAGGAAATGGTACGACTCTGGCATGCTCCTTAGCACCATCGCGATCTTCAGCTTCTCTTCGAGCGGCAAACCTGCATTCACTAAGCGTTCGAATAGCGAATCTAACTCCAACAAGTGCTTCTCTACGTTTCCATTTTCACTCAGTTTGGCATCACACAGTCGATTCAAAAGTGCCAATTGCGACGAAGCTGTCGACTTTTCATGGTATGCCTTCAAGGCATCCCACACCGCCTTCGCACTGTCACAGTCTTTAATGAGCACATACTGACTTTCTTCAATACACAATCCGAGGGTTGCACGGGCTTTTCGATCAGCTTTTTTCCACGCTTCGGTCACTGGCTCCGGTTTGGCATCCGCCACGACATGCCAAAGATCCTCTCGGATCAGAAACATTTCCATCTGGAACTTCCAACTGGCATAGTTGGAGTTCCCTAGCTTGCTCAAAGCAAACTTTCCCGGATCCGCCATTTTGTGCACAATCACTACCAACAGCGATCAACTCGTACCGAACGACACCACAAAAAGACCGAACTATTTTTCGCGAATTTCACCGTTAAAACAAAAACGACTCTCACAATTCCTCTCCTGGGCCCATAACCTGTTGGGCAGAATCGATCCCCACACCAGGGAAAAACAGCACAGTAAAGTATTTTCGTGGGAAATTGTGATTATCGGTGAGCAAAAAAAAACACTTGCGACGGTACTTGCGGTTAGAAACATGTGTGTGTAATTAATTCTTTTTGATTTACAGGAGAGGGAAAAAGCAAGGTGACTGTGAATAACAAAGGTAGATATATAAATTGAGTTCAGTGGCTCAGCGCCCCAATGATAATAATATTCAACAGGCAAGCGGGGAGTTCTAGTATTGGATGACTGGAGGAGAAAATTACACAACATTGAGAACAGCTATCAATTTAAAAAGCGCGAAAGACGTTTCGATGATGGTCACTTTGTTGAAAGTTCATCCCAAAGACCCCACTATTGTGATGTTAGAAAAACGCACCTGAAATAATGTTGCTCTGGTCCTGCCCGCAGCGTGTATCACGTACTCACTACATTTTCTTCGGGCACCCAGGCTTTAATATTCTTTATTTGAGGGTATGTCACCTTGCCTGGTTCGGGACTGCTTCGTCAAAAAATCAGTCAATATCAAAGGGACTACCATCTCATTCGTTCAGGCCAAAAAAATCTGTCTTTTCCAGTTATTGGCGGTCGTCTTTACTTGATTGCAAGAGGAGTGCACATCAGAACATCACACAATTAATTTACCACAGCCCGAGCCACAACCATAAATTTTGAATCAATGTAACTTCAGTGTCATTTTGTTGTTGAAAAACAGTCTACTAAGATGGTAAGATAACTTAAAGTAACACTTCGGTGCCACGATTCTTCAAGTTTTTATGAGACTGACATCCGGCTGGGTATCCGATTATTTCACTATTGGTATTTCACAATCGGTTAAAAAACTCAATGCCCCCCGGGGACAATCGATTTAGTAGAAGGAGAAAAATCCATTGTCACTAGTCACCAACCGTTCTACGCATAATGTTCCCATAGTGCTATCTACGAAATAGTCAAAACTCAGGTCAATTTGTCCCACAGCAAACATGAAGGCATTAGGAAACACTAGTAGGTGCTGGAAAACACCTTCCAATTCATTATTTCCATAAAAACCATAAAAAATTATGGTTAACGAAGCATTTCTAATAATCATGGGACAAACTGACCTGAGTTTTGACTTTTTTCGTGAATGGTAACATTGGGCAATTATGCGTTAACGGAGTGAGCCATTGAGTTTTCCAACCGATAGTGAAATAGCAACCAATGACCTGACTACCAAAGTTCGATTTTACTGGCTTATTTTACGGAAAACATAACGCAGGAAGAAGTTATGTTTTCCGTACAGAATTCATATCAAATGGAACTTCGAACACAATAACAAAAATGATTACTAACCTGTTGAAAAATTCTGATCCTGAAAGTGCTTCTGGCAAATTTTCCAAGCAGCTGTATTTTTATCAGAGCAGCCAAGCTGTTTTGCCCACTTCTTCCAGTGCTGCGATTTCGAAGAGGGAAATTTCTCCAACTTACTCGGATTTTTCGTCCGGCATCCAGCAATGCAGCAACTTTTCTTTTTTGGGATTGCTTTGACCTTCCCAGTTGGCAACTCCATGGAGGTATGGCAGTTGTCTTCCGTTTTTTCCGTGTGTCTGTAATATATTACCACAGCCATTCAAGCTTGAATCTCGACTTGTGTAAATTTCCGCAACCGTCAATTTGAAAGGAATCGCCAAATGTCAATAAGCATTTAGCAAAAAGCAAATCTGTCAGTTTTGTAGACGCTATGTGGCATATAATTGCACGTCAAAACATCGTGTCAATATCGGATGGCATGTGGCGAACGACGGAGTGATATTTTGACATGCTAGCAGATGCCGCAACTTCACCACATCAGTGGGCACCTCGACCAAGTGAACTACGTAGCGTTAGTGAAGCAACAGTTGCTTACGCTAGCGCTTGCTAGCGATTCAAAAATTTACACAAAGTTATCGATTAATTTTGCTCTTGCTTAAACGTCTGTCTGTGATATTACATAAACAAAAATACAACATCAAATCAATCGAACGTAAAACAGAAGTACTTACATTCATCAAAGTCTGCTTCCACAAAATGCTGGGAGCATATCCGCTCTATGCCCAATCCGTAAACAGTGGCAACCTTCCTCAACTGCGCACATCTGTTGCTACCTGAGGATGTTTCCATTGTGTGCCTTTGCTTCAAAAATATTGCAAATACTGCCAGCCAGTATTTTGGGTGTAGAAATCGCAAAAATAAAAACAATAAAAATATAAATAGTATCTCTACCTTGCAACATGGGATCTTCAAAGGACGCTCAACAAATACAAATTTACTCGAATTCGTTAACTATTCGCTGGTTGCAATCGACAATGGAAACCATGTTGAAGCTTAATATACAGACTTCAGCAAGGCATTCGATCGCATGGATATACCCGTGCTTCTATTCAAACTGCAAAAAATGGGTTTTGAGCTAAATTTTCTTAAATAGATCGAGTCTTATCTTACTGATCGACAACAAATAGTCAGATTTAAAGGCAAGACTTCAAATCCTATTCGAGTTACTTCAGTACTTCCTCAAGGCTCCCATCTTGGCAGCCTTTTGTTCATACTATCTATAAACGATATTTCCCTCATTTTGAAAAACGTAAAACGGACGATTTAAAGATATTTTTAGAAATAATAAACAAGGAAGATATAAGACTATTCAAAAACGACGTTCTCTTATTTTATAATTGGTGCAAAAAAGCCTTTTGCAGCTAAACGTCCAAATATGTAAATCAATATTATTTAGTAGAAAGCGGAATACATTAGACTGTACAATTTCTCTAGGAAACCAGGCAGTTGAAAAGTGCGGAAGAACTAAGGATTTAGGTGTTATTTTAGATATGAAACTAACATTCATTGACCACTATAACACAATAATCAGCAAAGCAAGTAGCATGCTAGGATTTATAAAAAGATTTAGTTACAGCTTTTATGACCCATACACAATAAAAACATTATACGTTGCATATGTGAGGTCAATACTTGAGTATTGTAGCATAGTATGGTCACATTTGGGTCATTCCATATCAAGTGACCGGAGAAATGCATCGACCCTCTTCTAATCGAACCAAAATTAGCTGATATACTTGTTCTAGGCTATTAATCAAAAAATCCAAAGTTTAAAACCAATCCACACACAGCGTTAATAAAATACTCTTTGTAGATTTGATATTATTGTCAATCACTTTATTTTTGAACATCTTAATCAGACTTCTTAAGATCTACTGCTGGGAGTGAACATTATTTCAAGATTGCAAATATTTTAAAAGCATGATTGTCACTATCCTTAGTCACATTTATCTTTACAGTAGTTGGAAAGAGGAGGAGGAAATATTCATGTAATACCTGAAAACAAATGAAAAGTTTTCCAAAAAGTCGGCCACAACCAGAACTTCTCCGTCGTTTAAGTTTTCCCGAGTGAACTGGTAGAACTCTCCCTGTTTCGCTACAATATAGTCATGTTTCCTAACAAAGGTTCACCAGCACTAATCGCTTCTGCTTGAGGATACGAGATGTTCCCTCCCGAACACTTTTACACTCCTTCTTACCAGCCAGTTCTTCACTCACGTCTGCCTCACGCAGGGTTACCATTAGATTTTGAAAAATATCTGGCATGTCACAAATAAAAAATCTGGCAATACACGGAAATGTAAAAATTTGAACTAGCAATTGAAAAGAGTCAAAGAGGTTTTACAAATGTTGATACGCCCGTTACAAATGTTGTCCCAAAATAAGTCATTTTTTTACTCGTATACTCACATTCTTTAGTAACAGTCAAGCGTGGAATTAAACTATTTGACCAATGCCTAATATTTGACGGACTACCCATTCGTACAAAATTGCAACGAATCGTTTTCAGAAGACGAGAACTGCGGTCACGAAGATCACTTAACGCTTTAGTGGAGTAGGATTGAATGACGCTTATTTTATATCTGTTATAATTCCAAAAAGTCTGGCATTATGCATATAGACACTCAAGTAATAGACCGGACAACGTGAGTCTGGCACAGTTGATGTATCCAAAACAACTGTCAAATCGTATGGGAAATGCGAGGAAATGTTCGTTTTGGATACAACATGGCGGCACGTTGTCCGGTCTATTACTTGAGTGTCTATAATTATGCAGGGTTTCTCTTTTTGTCTTTTTGCCGATAAAAAGTCTGGCAGTGCCAGATAAATCTGGCATAACGGCATCCCTGTCCTCACGGTAAAACGCTTTTACTTTCTGCACTATGTCTTATGAAACATGATGGCCTTTCTTGGGATTAGAGGAACAGATAATTCCTTTCTCTTTAATGCACTTTTTCATGGTTCGCACTAATCTCTCAGAGTACCGAAATTCTTCTAGTAGGCCACCAACATAAGTAGACCATGTAAAACTGCTATTTTTTAAAATTTGAACGGGTTTTTGTTAGATCCGCTTTGATGAAATATAACAGATTATATAAGAGTGGTAGAATAAACAAATTTTTAAGACATGAAATGTTTAAAAATCAATATCTCCATGACGGAGCAAATTGTTTTGTCTCGATAAGTGTTTATTATGTAAAAAAGTCTGCTAAACACATTGGAGCCATTAAAATTGTGAAAAAAGTGGGAGCATTTTGAGAAAAACGCAATTTAATATTTCAACCACAAAAATAACAATGTTGGCAACACTGTAAAATAAAAAAAAAAATATTTACTTGGTACACACTTAGAAAATTTTACAGTATTCGGTAATTTTTTACCGAACTTTCAACAGCTGAACGTTCGGTAATCCGATTTACCGGATTCCAGTGAAATTTTACAGTATTTCGGTAAAAAAATTACCGGAACTTGTCAAATTTTACCGAAATCCGTTATATAGGATTACCGAACTGTTCAGCTGTTGAAAGTTCGGTAAAAAATTACCGAATACTGTAAAAATTTCTGAGTGTGTAGCAAATTTAATTTCCCTCAAGAAAAGTATTTAACATTGTTTGTAGCTCTCTTATTTATTGAGATATTCAATAAACAATACATTGACTTTTCAAAAATCTCAAAAAAACGGGGGCAGCCCATGGACCGAGGGGTTCACCGATTGGTCTAAAACTTTGGATTTTTGATTAATAGCCTAGAACAAGTATATCAGCCAATTTTGGTTCGATTAGAAGAGGGTCGATGCATTTCTCCGGTCACTTGATATGGAATGACCCATTTTTCAGTCACGCACGAACAACGAATAGAAACTGTTCAAAAGGCATTTATACTGTTTGCCCTTCGAAAACTAGGTTGGACAAGATTTCCTTTACCATCTTATAAAGCTCGTTGTATGCTCATCAGCATCCAATCATTAAAAGAGCGTCGAGAATTTGCAATGGTCTCAGTTGTAAACGATATTGTTTCGCATCGTATTGCTTCTGAAGAACTTCTATCAAAACTTAATTTTTTACATCCAAGCTGACAACTACGAAATCGAAATGTTTTTACTACAAACCACCATCGTACAAATTATGCTAAATTTTAACCTTTAAATTGGATGGTGGCAACATACAATATGCACTGCGAAAACGTTGATTTTACAACGATAAAATATAAATTGAAGCAATAAAGGGCGATACGGTCAATATTTGGTCAATATCAACTTGACGTATTTCTTTCAATTTTGCATTTAAAAAACCTGAACACCCCTCATTTTGAAGGTGTGTGTGTGTAGAATGTTGCTCCTATTTTGATTTTGGAATTCACTCTTCAGTTGTCAAAATGCCGTCCAAGCAAGAAGAGCAGCGTATCAAAATTTTGCTCGCGCATCGCGAAAATCCGAGCTACTCGCACGCAAAGTTGGCAAAATCGCTAAAAGTTGCCAAATCAACCGTTACAAATGTAATTAAAGTGTTTGGTGAACGTTTGTCGACAGCCAGGAAGTCTGGATCGGGGGGAAATTGAAAACCGGAAGCCGCTGAGACGACAAAGAGAGTTGCCGGTAGTTTCAAGCGAAACCCTAACCTATCTGCCGCAAATAAGCTGGGTGTATCGTCTACAACCGTGCATCGAGCCAAAAAACGAGCCGGACTATAGACTTACAAAAAGGTAGTGACTCCAAATCGCGATGATAAACAAAATACGACGGCCAAAGCGCGATCCCGGAGGCTGTACACGACGATGCTGACGAAGTTTGACTGCGTGGTAATGGACGACGAAACCTACGTCAAAGCCGACTACAAGCAGCTTCCGGGACAGGAGTTTTATACGGCAAAAGGAAGGGAAAAGGTAGCAGATATTTTCAAGCACACGAAACTGTCAAAGTTCGCAAAGAAATATCTGGTTTGGCAAGCCATCTCTACCTGTGGCTTGAAAAGCAGCATTTTCATAGCTTCCGGGACTGTCAACCAAGAAATTTACGTGAAAGAGTGTTTGAATAAACGTCTGCTGCCTTTCCTGAAGAAACACGGTTGTTCCGTACTGTTTTGGCCGGATTTGGCATCTTGCCATTACGGTAAAAAGGCCATGGAGTGGTACGCCGCCAACAACGTGCAGGTGGTTCTCAAGGACAAGAACCCTCCCAACACGCCAGAGCTCCGCCCAATTGAGAAATACTGGGCTATTGTCAAGCGGAACCTAAAGAAGACCAAAAAAACTGCTAAGGACGAGCAGCAGTTCAAGGCAAACTGGCTTTCTGCGGCGAAGAAGGTGGACAAGGTGGCTGTACAAAATCTGATGGCAGGGGTCAAGCGTAAGGCCCGGCAATTCGGATTTGGAAAAGCGGAAGCCTAACTGAATATTTTTCCTGAATTTTATACTAATTGAACTTGAAAAAGAAATTTAATTTGATTTTTAAATAAACGATTTCACCGATTTACACGCGTTTTCCCTTGACCAAATTTTGACCGTATCACCCTTTACTTTAATGATATTTGATAAAAAAAACTGCTCATAAATGTACTAGAATGTAAGCCAAATACTGTTACAAATATATTTATGTAGATATAAGAGTGACAAAACATGTAAAAATTACTGTAACTAAAGGTCTACACATGTCAAATAAATAAACAGCCAGTCAAGGTGGTGCATTCGATCATGCCTTGACCTACCCCACATGGGGATGCTTGGCAAATGTTTGTGTTTCCTGTTTCGAAATACTACCTCTCAATGCCCTCCGCTCAATTTCAAACTACTTCTATTCAATTTTCACAGCCTGCCGTGAGCTAACGGAACTATCAATACTTTCTCTTAACAACTTTGTTCTAGCAAAAAAAAAAAAAATGGTGTCTACTCCTAGAGCCTCATGGTGATGAGAAATTATTTCCTTCTCAAAACAATATCATCACATATCGTTACCCCGCGTATGGGAGAGTACAAGTGTTTACGACAGAATCATTATAAGGTTCACTATCTACCGATGCGATGAGTAGAACATTTACGATAGGGTAAAACCCAGCCCAGACAACAGATAATAGGCTGGTGCCTGGAGAAAAAGGATAGACTTTTATGATGTCAGGCAGACATGTCGGTAGATGCTTCGTCATGAGCAGATAATTAGGTAGAACGATAGCGTGTCTACGCGTCGGTCAAATAGAAGTAGAGGAAGGGCGATAGCGCGACTATGCGTCGGTTATACGCAGGTATAGGACGAAGTACAGCATCGGCGGTGTAGGTAAAATTTAGTATGTAAGATTTCTTTATAAGTATAATTTAGAAATAAAGGCAGTGTGGTTGAGTAGATGGTGGAAGAAACTTGTGAGTGCGTCCGGTAGGATCAGAAAGAAACATGCCCTCCAAGTGAGACTGTGTTGCAGTCAAAAGATTTCAACCAAGTGAAATCATATGGTGGCTCCAGAGAGGAGGGAGCAAGGCACTCAAGTATCTAAAGTGTTATAAATCTGCTGAGTCCTAGCTCGACAAGTGTTAAGAATCTGCTCAAGAAGCACTAGGACGCGACGGTTGGTCGGCCTAGGCACCAAAACGAAGTAATCGTCACCATTTTCGAGAGTGACTCAGAGTGACTTCGGTTGAGAACAATTTTGTTTGCAAAAAAAATCCTAGGACGCGACGGAAGGTCGGCTTAGGTACGGGAGGATCCTTCTTAAGATAGAGTCGCTCCACGTTTGGAAAGCAGTTTGTTCAAGAAAATCCCTAGGACGTCGCGGACGGTCGGCCTAGGTAGAGAAACAACAAAATAGTCATCAATCTTCAAGTTAAGAAGCAGTTTGATCAAGAAAACCCTAGGACGCGACGGACGGTCGGCTTAGGTACCTACGAATAGGAGCGAAGCCCTGGGACACGACGCTCGAATCAGGAAAAGTAGCTGGCGCGAGGTGATCCAGAATATTTCAGGTTGGTTATGTTTTGAGATATTTAAGCTTGAATATTGTAAAAGTATTTGTAAATTATTACCATATTTGCTCTCTCTCTCTTGTTAATTTTGCTGAGGAGAGGAACCCCTTATGGTTGTAAAGAATGTTGCAAATAACGTATCAGGAAAACCCGAAAGGGAATTGCAAGCTTTGCAAACATCATGACAAAAAAGAATCGATTATAAGTTGCGATGATTGTTTTCTTTGGTTTCACCAGTCGTGTGTGGCCTTAGATGCATTACCTTCTGATGACGTGAACTGGCAATGTCCACGTTGCGTTGAGGTTTACTTGAAATTAAAATTAGCCCAGAGGCAGGATTTTAGCCCAATGGAGGCATTTTTAACTGCCCAAAGAGAGGCACAAGAGGTGCAAACTAGAATGATGCAGCAAATGTTGACGGCTCTTAGCATTAAAAACGAGCCAGTTGCATCTAGTTCTAGTGCCTCTGGTAGTTCATCAAGGACTAGTGAAAGTAATGTTGCTAACTTATTAGCAAAACAGACTTTGTCCGAACTTCCATACTTTGACGGTTGTTACAAAGTTTGGCCTCGATTTAAAGCAGCTTTTGAAGATACTACAGCTGCGGCGGAGTTTACAGATTTAGACAATCTAAATCGATTGCAGAAATATTTAAAGGGAAAAGCGATGGCTGCTGTGGCTCCCCTTATGATTGATGCAACAAATTTAAAATCAATCCTAACACGGCTCGAACAACAGTTTGGTCGACCGCAGATAATTTACAATGCATTATTAGATGAGTTGTTATCGGTCAAATCTCCAAGGATGGATAATCCAAAAACAATGACAATTATAGCTGCTTTAGAAAATTTGGTAACGAACATGAAAACTCTAAAACAGGAAGCCTATTTTAACGATCAAAGGCTGATTAAAGATTTAGCTGGACGGCTACCAGCAAATGTGTATCATAGCTGGCTGAGTCACCTTCTGGTACTTGAGGCAGCAGCAACTGAACAAAATCCTTATGAACCTCCAACTTTGGATAAATTTTATGATTGGCTGAAGCCTCAAGGTGATTTAGCAGTGCTTATGCAAGCTGGAAAACCAACTCGAGAGAACAAGGTTGTTAATTTTTACACTGATAAAGAGGTTCAAAAACCGTTTAAAAATAAATCAGGTATGACGTGCTTTGTTTGCAAACAGAGTCATAAAACGTCAGACTGCTCAAGGTTCAAACAAATGGTCTTACAGGAAAGACTGACATTTGTTCAAAAAAATAAATTGTGTTTTGCTTGTTGCAATTCATCAGGTCATAATGCTTCGAAGTGCAAATAGGCGAAAGTGTGCAACGTCAACGGATGCATATTAAAAAATCATCATTATCTTCTGCACAAATTTAGCAAAATCCAGAATGTACCCGTTGAACCAAGTGAAATCAACCTAAATGTACACAAAAATTAAGGCAATACCCTGTATCAGATAATGCCGGTTGTAATTGAAAACGGCAATAATAAAATCGAAGCATACGCGCTTTTTGATCCAGGCTCTTCTGCCACTTTAATTTTAGATAAAGTAAGCCAACAACTTTCGGCCAATGGCAAAGCAAGACCACTCTTTATTGCCTGGACTAATGGCAGTACACAAGAAGAGGTAAGAAGCTCGGAAATTGAGATAAGACTTAAAGGAACAAGTGGGAAGCGATTTTTGTTGAGGAATGTTAGAACCAGGCTTCCCAAAAGTACAGCCTTCTAGCTACAGTCAGTTTAAACTGCACTGATTGTCTCTGTGTGAACCGAACAATCGCTTGCTACCGTACGTTCGGTACCCACTCCGATACGCATTGGAAACAGAGCACGCATGCATGAAATAATGCTGTATTGGAACAGTCGAAGTTGCGCTAGCTTTGCTGAAACCACCACGCTCTGAACGTAGTAAGCCGAATAGGATGTTATCTTTCCATTTTGCCTTGTCTTCTGTTTCGTAAATTCGTTTGCTAGGACAGCCTTCCTGAAGTGACGACAGTTTTCGGCTCACCCGAGACGGCTGTCACGATCACGAGAAGGGTGTCGTGAGATGGTATTGCCTGGCATAAGCTGAGCTGAGAATCTCTTCCTCGGTTTCTCCCATGAATTTACTCATTTTCCATTACAGAGAGGTACCGTTGTTTGCGGGTGGAAATTCAGTCAGTAATTCCTTATCCTTGATTGAATATGACTGAGCTATAGTAGGTAAATGGCATCACCATTTTTTTTGCACAAAATGAGCTAGATAGAAGTTAGGGAGAAGAGATACCAGCCAAGTTTTCACCCGCAAACAACGGCACCTCTCTGTATCTTCTTTACTCCAGTAAATAGTTTGTTACACGCGTTTTGTCATTTTTCGATGCGCGAAAATTTCTCGCGCCAGCTTTGCGAAAACGCTTATAGAAGTTGTTGCACTCTGTTCGAAAACTATATGACCCACTGGCCGTGGTAGATGGAGTTGGCGATATCAGGTTTATTCCGTTTTGTACGTTAAGCATATTGTGTTATACAGTGGGGAAAATATACATAGGAATCTCATGAACTAGTACTCAATTTTGCCAATTTGAACAATTGCTCACTATTACCATGTCGTACGCAATGATTTTAATAGGATCAACTTATGATTGGCAAAAACGACATCAATGTGAAAAACATAAATAGTTAAAACATGTGAAAAAAGTTTATGAAGACACCGTAATCAGTATACACTGTTTTGGGCAAGCAAGAAAAATTTGCTAATTTATTTTATGAAATCCAAATAGAGTGTTTTAAATTCTTCCACTATGATGTCTTGGGAATAGTTGAATAATGATGAACGGACGAATTTGATTTTATTCAAGATTTTATTTTGATATTATTTGCGATATATCGGTATTTCGTTTGTTCGCCTTGATATAAAGTTGTTGAAATCTGGAGTACTAGTTGACGAAACAAAAATGGAAGTTATTACAACTCACTATACCTACATTTATTGGCTGCCCTAAGTTTGCACCTTTGCACCTGAAGAAATGATCCATAATAAAAAGAAAGTCGTTCCATAAAAAACGTATTTACGATCCATATCGAAAATATACCGTTATATATCTAGGAAATGATAGAAAAAATTCTTCGTTACGTGACAAATTAAGTTATGTAAAATTTAGTTTATAATTGACTGTGCACAATCAACTTAAAATTTTATGAGGTGATTAGTATGGTTAACATCATATTTATGTTTGCGTCGCTGTAGAAAATCGTTTAAATAATCTACGTTCAAAGCATTCAGCTTTGTAGAAAGAGTATTTCTTAGCAAACATCACTATTCCAATAAATGTTACACATAAAAGTTGTAAGTCATTCAAGTCGCTAGTGCTTCATACCTCAGCTCATTCAAGTGGTCAGCAGGCAAAATTGGTATTTCTAGCACTCAAAGTAGAGCACAAAAAAACGTGGCTACTATATCCCGTTGCAGAATACAGTGTTTTTGGTTAAACAGCTGTTTGATGATGTCAAAAGATTATCAATCTCATATGATGATGTTGTTTTGAGAAGGAAATAATTTCTTATCACCATGAGGCTCTAGGAGTGGACAGCAATTTTTGCTAGAACAAAGTTGTTAAGAGAAAGTATTGATAGTTCCGTTAGCTCACGGCAGGCGGTGAAAATTGAATAGAAGTAGTTTGAAATTGAGCGGAGGGCATTGTGAGGTGGTATTTCGAAACAGGAACACAAACTTTTACCTAGCATCCCCATGCGGGGTAGGTCAAGGCATGATCGAATGTACCACCTTGACTGGTAAAAGTTTGTGCACTTGATCGTGCTCATATACTACCGATAGCTTTTTTTAATAGTTCTAACGAACTGTCTATTTGTACTCCCAAATCCCCTACATGGGAGAGAAACTATCTCCCGCTCCTCTTGGGTTTATTTTTGGCATACGACTTCTGCTTTACCTAACATCTCATATGAATTAAGCACATTCTTACTAGACGTTTGTCTAAAAAACTTATCCTGTCTGTTTGTCTGTTCGGCACGATTTTTTTTATTATATCATTTTTTTGTACAGGCTCAATCGAATCAACGTAACAGAGCCAAATTTTCATTCTATTATACATCAGTTATATTATAACTAAAGTTAGAAGAACAGAATCGATTACTCGCGGCCGTATCGAGGCTAAAAGATATAACAATTCAAAGGATTGGTAGATGGGTGAGAATTTGAAGTATGGTTTTTTTAACACATTTATTTTTTATTCTAATTTGTCTACAACTATACAGTTTAGAGTATTCTTTTGACTAGAACATTTTTGAGAAAGAAAAAACAAACACGCACACACACAAACACAGATAAATAAAAAAAATGGCAAAATTGTAGCTGAGGAGATTGTATAACTGTAATATGTAATAACTCTCCATAGTACTCGTAATTTCGTTAAAATAATTTCTAATAGCGTGCACAGTGTTAGTTTCTGATAAAATGTGCTCAGATTTCAAGATGTTGTTCAGGACATGATTTAAAATCGTTTTAGCATAGGAGATCGTACATTTAAAAATGTGCAGCAATATCACGGGCATGTTACTGTATCTGAATAGAAACACAGCTACTGTCAATTTCCCAATCTATAAAAATTAAAAAACAGTGCCCAAAACTCAAAAGTACAGGCTATAAATCATACCTATAAGTTTAAGTTCACTAAGTTGATTTGCTATGAATCTATTTTAAAAGATCAAACTTCATTATTCATCGTTTTATGGATCATTGACAATTTACTTATGGAACATTTTCAAAAATTAAAGGATCATGTACACATATTTAATTGCAAAAAGGTTACATTATATAATCGCAAAACTGTGCTTTTTTGACATTTTAATGCGAAATGAAATTTAGATTATGGAAAAATTTATAAATTTTATGGATTATTTAGATTTTTTTTACAAATATTTACCAGAGTTTAACGGATCATTAATGCGTTTTTTTTGTGAAACGATTTTCTTTTTTTCGTTCATCGTCAATTAGTTTTCATATGCTAGAGGATGTTTGCCGAATTTATTCATGCATTTTCAGCTCCGTACAGACACTTTTACCAGAATTGTAATCTAACTTTTGCTACGAGAAGACCGTAGAGTAGAAGAAGACTCTACGGGGCTGAGGTGCAAGCAACCCGGTGGGTCCACGGGTCACGGATGGTGGGGTTCCATCAGATATAATAGACAGCTACTGAATACACGAATAAGTAGCTCCGGACGAGCGACGAGGGCTGTTTAGGATGTGGGAGGACTGAGCAGTTGTTAGACTCTGTTGAGTTTCTTCCAAAAACCCACAAATATCCGAAAGCAGTCCTGAAAAAAGCGAGCCACCCCGCTTTTTAAAAATAAGAGTAAAAGTCCAAGCCTTCACCCATTTAAGTGTCTGTTTTCCATGTTAGGGACGGCTCGAAACAGCGTCTGTTCTCCATGTTAAGAGCAGTTGAGTCATTGTCTTGTTAGTGCGCCCAGGACTCTAAATACAAAAGCCGACAGCCCTGGTAGTGCTTGGGACTGTTAAACAGCAGCATCACGATCCCCCTGCGAGATAATGGGGTTGGTTGTGGGCCTTGCGAGCCGACACCATTAAAAAGGAATTGCTACGAATAATACACAAGAAAGAAATTCGAACCGGAACAATTGGCATGGGCCTAGGCTACGTGTTTTGCTTATTAGTCTGACTTGACTGCGGTTATTCTGTAGGTTTCAATGATTTCATCCTGTAGAATGTGGCTTCCACAAAACTTTCAGCCCCAACACACTCATTCACTACCACTACACTTCCACCTGTGCCATTTTCATCCGCACGATTCCCGCCCGCAAGACTTCCACACTGAAAATTCATTTTTATAAATAAGCTTTCGTTTCGTAAACATGGATTTTGTACACAGAACAAATGTATCGTATATTGTATTAAACATTCATATTGCTTTTGATTTGGTGAAATGCTATAATTACACCTTTTTGTATTATGCACGAAATGAATTTCGTGAAGACCAGCCTACCGCTGCTTCTCTGTTGGTGCTGCTGCTGGGATGGGCGCGAATAATTTATTTATCTCAAAAAAGAAATTAGAGTGCTGTCGAGAGTAAGAAATCAATACTCATTTATAAGATATCTTATAACGAGTCTCTATCGCCTAGTGAGATCTAGCATGTATGCAGTATCAGCCCTTTCCAAAAATACAGGATCGAATCCCATGTCAGAAACATTAAAAACGAAACGTTGGACAGTTGTTGCGTTTTTTTTGTTTCTTTTTTTTTCAATTATATTTCAAGTTGATAAAGTAGATCTGACAATCATTCATGCACCCACCAGAGAGAGTTTCTTTTAGATTTGTAATAAAATAATCGTAGCTCTATTTTTTCATACAATGCACGAATGTTCATTCTGTGTCAACAAATGCTTCATGCTGACAGTTGCGCATGTGACAATAATTACAAAGGTAGCTTCATTAAACGTACAAATCAGTTTCGTTGCAGAAATCAACGAATAGATTCGTTAGTGCTGCCTTCGATTTTGTAATATAAACTAAAACTAATTTTCAGTGCATCTGTGCGACTTTTACTCGCACTTCCACTTGCTCTAGTTCCATTCGAATCTCTAATTCTACCCGTGCCGTGACAAAAATTTCACCCGTCACACTTCCATTAGCACCACTTTGAATCTTTATAACGTTACCCAGATTGGTTTCACATAAATTTGCCAAGTCGTCCACAAAAGGTTCATTTCCATTTCGGAATTGTTGTAAAAATCGTCGGAAGATAACAATCGGCCGAACACAATAAGGGAGCTCTGATCATATCGCGCCAAGTTATAGTGCTGGCGACAACTATCTGATGAGACTACAGCATCCTAACTCCATGTTGCTCTGTCCAACTCATCCCCAAAAAATGTTAACTATTTTAACCTCGGGTTAACCGCGAGTAAACATCCCTACTCCTACTAATCCTAGTATTAAGTCATAACATTATAAAAAATCAGTGGGGTTGTGTACAAGACACGACCGGTTGACGTAGACTACGTTAAACCAAGTGATGCATTATAATGTCAGGGAAATTCTGTGTGGCTATTATAAGCGTTAAAAAGGTTTTAATTATTCGTGCCGGTCGCTTACCCTTACGGATAGAAGCAGTTTAAGTCACAATATAACGGATGCGTTTTGAAGCCAGTATGTAAGAAAATTTTATTGTACGCTCTTGTTTGGTGGCCCTGAAAAGGGCCGTTTGGTTTTATGAAATCAGTATGTGGGAAAATTCTTTTGTACACTCTTTATAACTCTTTGGTGGCCCCTCTTTATAACTCTTTTGTGACCCTGAAATACAAACATATATTTTGACTGATACCTTGTCTCCTTTTCAATATTCACCATTTAAACACCATACCATTCGGATCATTTATATACAATCTGAGTTGTAGTATGCCTTTGAATAATTCAACTTCAAAGAATCAAAGATTTGCAATTTATGCAATTTTAGCAATTCTGGATTTCAAGGGTGATAATAAACATTTAAATACTCTAGAATTCAAATATCGATAAAATTCTTTATCAGAAAATATCCGACAGGTTTAGTGATTGTTATGAAAACACTATAATCAATTGCAACATTTTCAGATGTGTAAGCGTCTCTAAAAATGTTCAAAGTTCAGGAAGTTTTATCAAACAGAAAATAACAAAAATTATCTTACAATTGTTGTAAGGTTATCTACAAGTGTATAGGGCACATGTCCCTTGACTCAGTCGATTATGTAGCGCACGAGTACAGTTTTAACTATAACTCATACAATAATTTAGCTGGAAACGATATTCAACTAGTTATACCTTTGCTAAGACATGCTTAACAAGGCGTTTGCTGTACTGGACCATGAAACGTCACCAACTAACATTATTGAGTCGAAAACTTTCGATGGATATGGATATATTAAGGATTCTTGTTCGAACGAATTTCAGTGAAGTTTATTTATCTCATCTCTCCGGGCATTTATTTATTTTATCGCTCCGGGCATTCGGCTATATTCAGTATACTATACGGAATATAAAGCTACTTTATAACATCTTAATGACTTTCTCATGTGATCAATCGGCCATTCTATTTCAAAACATTATAATTCCCACTAAATTAATTTAGTTATATAGGTGTTGGTATGAATTAGCTCTTTGAAAAATACACAACTACACTCACTCTTACTTTTCCATTGAAAACTTTTATAATCTACATTTTACTATGTGATGAATACATTAGGCCACTGGTTCCCAACCTTTTCAGCTCCACGGCCCCTTTTGTGAACAATTGGATGTCTCGCGGCCCCCTGGAAAGTACCGTGAATAAATTTCGTTGAGATAAATAAAAACAATTGATTTGATCTGTTACTGTTAGATATTCGTTTTATTTCAAAATAACATGTCAATAACAGAAAACAACTGATTCAGTGCGATGGTAGCACCTGCTTTTGAGCAACTAGTTTCGTAATACGGGGCTGTGTTTGCGACAATGCCAATCTCATATCATCCTCAACGTTCAATCTGTTTCTGGTCTTGGTCTTTATTTGGAGAAGAGTTGAAAATCCGCTCTCGCAGAGGTACGTAGAAGCAAACGGGACAAGGATCTTCAATGCCAGCAAAGCAACTTTGGGATACGACTCGTACATGATACACCAGAACTGGTTCAAATCTTTTTCACGGAACAAATCACGAGATGAGGAATCATTTCTCAGGTCCAAATATTCGTCCTGTATTTCGTCAGGAAGACTAGCCACATCCAGCGAAGAAGAAAACGGATTCCGGACTAAAGCAGCATCTTCTTGCGTTAGCTCAGGGAAGTAGCGCTCAAATTGTTCATCCAGCGAGTCAAGATGAGAAATAATTTCGGATTTCAAAACCGAATCCAGCTCGTTCGCTCCTTTGTCAGTCGTACTGCTGAGCCTATCGAACATGGCAATATTTCCAGAACTAACCTTTCGGCGCCAGTTTTTCAGCTTTGCCACGAATGCTTGAAGGTTGTCTTGAAAGTGAATTAGATTGGTTTGCTTTCTCAATGTAGGCAAGAAGTATGTCCTTCATATTTATTTATTTATTCATTCGTCAATCACAAGTAGACTACATAATATCATTTACATTTTAGCTTACATTCTATGATTTCGCAGATTTTGGAAATATTTTTTTAATATTGTCTTAGGCATATTTAGATCAATCATTTCACAATGCTGATTGTACGCGGCTTTTATCTGATTTAGCGGTCCAAATTTAGCATAGTTTGTACGATGACGGTCCAACACGAATAAATTTCTGTTGCGTAATTGTCGAGTAGGAGCATAAAAATTTAATTTTGATAATATATCACTTGAGTCAATACGTTGCGAAATGATGTCATTTACGAATGAAACCATAGCATATTCCCGACGATCTTTCAAGGTTTGAATGTTGATAAGCATGCAACGTGCTCCATATGATGGAAGAGGGAACACCGTCCATCCTAACTTACGTAGGGCATATAATAAAAACTGCTTTTGGACTGACTCTATTCGTTCTTGATGTTTTTTCATATAAGGTGACCAAACAACGCTACAATATTCTAATATAGACCTTACATATGCAATATAAAGTGTTTTAATTGTATAAGGATCTTGAAAATGATAGCTGAAACGTTTTATAAAATTTAACATATTGCTTGCTTTATGAACTATTGTGTTGTAGTGATCCACAAATGTTAATTTAGAGTCTAAAATAATTCCTAAATCTCTTATTCGATCACATTTTTCAACATGTTGATTACCTAATACAATTGCAACACTAGGTGTACTATGTTTTCTGCTGTAAGTTATGTGATTACATTTTTTAACATTTAGTTTTAATAGACTTTTACAACACCACTTATGAAAAACTTGTATTTCATTCTGAAAAACATACATATCATCTTCATTACTGACTTCTAAGAATAGCTTCATGTCATCGGCATAGATAAGAACTTTGAGATTTTTTAAAATTAATGAAATATCGTTAACATATAAAATGAAAAGAAGAGGACCTAAATGAGAGCCTTGGGGAACTCCCGAGGTGACATGGATTGTATTTGAAGTTTTCTCATTGAATCGTACTATTTGCTGGCGGTCAGTTAAGTACGACTCAATCCATTTGAGGAGTCTCATATCAATTCCAATTTTTTCAAGCTTGAAAATCAACATAGGAATATCAATTCTATCAAACGCTTTGCTGAAGTCGGTGTAAAGAGCTTCTACGTGATTACCACTGTCCATTGCAGTTACTGAATAATTTACAAATTCTAATAGGTTTGTAGTAGTTGAACAGCCTTTGAAAAAACCGTGCTGTGCAGTCGTCACTATATGCTTCATTTGACTAAACATATTTTTGTTAATAATTGATTCGAAAAGTTTAGGAATACACGAGATAA
Organism: Aedes japonicus; assembly: GCA_034211315.2. Taxonomy (NCBI): domain Eukaryota; kingdom Metazoa; phylum Arthropoda; class Insecta; order Diptera; family Culicidae; genus Aedes; species Aedes japonicus. Next base: position 46,380 of record JASCZW010001826.1, on the reverse strand, counting down.
TGGCAATCCCACGGTAATTTCTGATATCTGATTTTTTACCTGATTTGTAGATGGGTACTAAAAAAGACTTTTTCCATTCATTTGGAAATTTTCCCGATTCAAGTGACATATTGAACAGCCAGAATAAGGGGGATGTGAGTTCAGTTGCTACATTTTTCATAAATACTGGTGGGATTCCATCTGGTCCTGAACCTTTACTTGCGTCTAAATCTTTTAAACCTTTCAAAATATCTTGCACATTAATTTGACTGATACCTACATTACTTGATAAATCAGGAAAGTATGAAAAGTATTCAAAGTCACGGTCTTTGTCAGAAAATTTACAATATGTTTCTTGGAAAAATGTTGCAAAGAGGTTACAGATATCCTCTGAATTGTCTCCTTCTTTTTCGTCCAAAGTCATTTTTGAGGGAAAGCTACACGATTTTAACTTGGTCTTGACGTAAGTGAAGAAGTTTTTTGGACATGACTTAATTTCTTTTTCAGTTTTTATGTTATACTCAGTTTGTGCAGAAGAAATAGCTAAATTTTTCCAAATTAAATTGATTATTTTGTTTTCTGTAGATTTTGTGAGCCTTCTGCTTCCGATTTTTTAAATTAATTATATGCTTGTTGAACCAAATTGGATTTTTAGAGCAATAATTTCGTCGTCTCCTCGTGAGTGGAACTTCCTCTTGAATTATTTCCATCAATAATTTATAAAAGACCTCTACTGCACTTTCAAGATTTTCTTGATCCTTTAAAATGGATTGCCAATTCGCTCTACTCAGTTTGAACTTAATGTTGTCATAATTAGCTTTCTTGTAATCAAATATATCTTCGTAATCACAGTCGTTGGAGTTGTGGTTCTTACGCACAAACACAGAATACTCGATTGCTGTGTGAAAAGCTTCATTTTTCCATAAAGGAGAGAGAGATTCACTAACGCAGAAATCTTCATGTGTGTTTGTTAATAAAAAATCTAAGTAACAGTTTTGTAAATTTTTGACATGATTTATTTGGTTTAGTCCTAAAAATGCCATTTTCTCAAAAATAAATTGCAAAGTTTCATTGTCCCCAACGACTGGAAGTAGAATACTCTCATTTTCGAAATCGGGAATAAAATCTGCATTGCGTTGATTGAAATCACCATAGATATGAACTTTAAATTCGGGGGGAAAGGTTGATACGATTTCTTCTGCTGCTTGAAAGAAGATTTCATACGTTGACTTGCAAGCTTGATCTGGTGGAAAATAAACTGTGACAAAAATATGAGTTTCACCATCTATATTGGTTTTTACCCATACATGCTCGAATTCTATAAATTTTGGCGAAACAAGAAGTTCCGCATTCAATTTTGCGGAAATTGCAATAAGAACTCCACCACCTGACCTTCTTTGGGTTAAAACTAAATCACGATCATTTCTGAAAACATTATAATCACTACCAAAAACTTCCTCACTTTTCACACTTTCATTCCAACTTGTTTCAGTACCTAAAATTACCGAAAAAGATGAACTCAGTATATTCTTATGAATTTCGTTCATTTTTGACGCACTTTTCATGCGATTAAAATTCTGACAATAAACCAGAATTTCAGTAGCAAGTGTTTCTGAAGAAATTGATGGTAGTTCGTCAAATCTAATTAATGATCTAATTAGCCCTCTTTGATCTAGAGATGCCGTCAAATTATTATCATGATCAAAATCCTTGAACTTACTGGATGCAATTTGTTCACATTCATAATCTATGATACTCTTACTATTATTGACTTCAGGTAAGTCTGGCGTCGTTAATACAGAAAACTCGTGTTGAGACGAGTCGGTTTGATTGCGAACAGACGTCAAGTTTGGGATAGTATTATATTTCCCATTTTCTGCTAGATTGTTGTCCTCCAAAGGGTCCGTCAATTTTTTGTAAAACACGAATGCCTGCATGTACACATCTGACAAGGTGCAGTTGAAGTTGTTGGCACCGGTGAGTGCCCTGGAACGGAAGTTACTGGAACAGCTGATGAACTGCATAATGCGATAGATGAAGTCCCAGGAGTCATGAAGTTGAACGAGCTCGTTGGAACGGTAGGTGTGGAATAGAGTGGTGATGCATCACTTGCCGGGTACGGATTTTGTATCCCACCACTCTGGAAGTAAATTGGTCGGTGGCTGAGTGGTGGCCTGGAGAATTGGTGCTTCGCAGCAGCAAGAAGCACACGGTCTGATGGTAAATGGTTGCAATTGTTGATGTTGTTGTTATTATTATTATTATTATTGTTATTAGGGTTGGAATGGATAGTGTTTCTACGATGATTTTGTACATGATGAGTGGCATTGTTATTTTGAATATTTTGGTTTTTGTTCTGCTTCTTCCGCTTCCGAGCTTTATCGGCCATTTTTTGCTGATTCAGGCGATGTAATTTACGAGCATCGTATTGCGACCAGTCTGCCATCCAAACTTTTTTTGTGCCCAGAAAACGCCACCCTGAGTCGACGGCATCTTTTTTGTAATTTAATTCTGCTGCTAAACTGGAGCATGGGTCAGGTGTCGATAACGGTGATTCTATATTATGACTTGCACAAATGTTTGCCGATAGAGTCTTGAGTTCGTCAAGAATATCAATACCCAACATCGCATTTGTGTTCATTGTACAATTAGCTGCTAATTCAATGGATTGCTGATTGAGCAGGCTAATTTCATTATTGATGTTGCGTAGGTCAGTTGATAAATCTGACGTCACCACTTTCAATGTAGAATGCATATTATCTTTTGTAGCTGACATCGCTGTATCAAATAGAGATGTGACGTGATTTTTTATCGCAACAACGCTACCAGCTAAACTGCTACTTTTGTTGATCGCGGAAAGCTTTCCCTGTAGCTTCAAGTTCAGTGAATTCAGATGTTCAAAAATATCTGCTAGGTAAGCAAGGCGCATGTGCCAACCATCGTCACTGAAATTAGCAAGCAAGTCGTTTTTCCCTTGATTTTCCAAAAACATTTTGATCTCGTCCTTCAATTCAAAAACTCGGTTGAGAACATTCCCTTTCGACAACCAGCGCACGGCAGTGTAGAAAAGAAGAACCTCATGATCTGCATTCATTTCTTTGCAGAGTTCTTTGAATAAACGAGTGTTTAGAGCCCCAGATTTAACATAGTTCACAATTTTGATGACCGAATCAAGTACCTTTAACAATGGTTCCGGCAGGGTCTTGCTGGCAAGGGCATATCGATGAATCATGCAATGAATACCTTTGGCGTGTGGAGCAAGGTCTTTGACCTTTTTCTGAAATCCTGATTTTTTACCAAGCATTGCTGGAGCGCCATCGGTGCAAACTCCACCGACTTTTTCCCACTGTAAGCCACCCGATTCAAAAAATGTCTTGATTTTAGCCATAATATCATCACTTTTGGTAGTAGTTTCCAAATCGCTACAGAAAAGAAACTCTTCCTTCAAATCGCCAGAGTTAACGTACTTCACAAATACCATAAGTTGCGCACATGAGCTGACATCCGTAGATTCGTCCAGTTGAATTGCAAACAAAGGGGATTGCTTGATTTCTTCCAAAATTTGCACTTTAACATCTTCGGACATATCGGCGATTCGTCTTTGAACGGTGTTGTCCGACAGTGAGACTTGCCGCATTTTGGCCGCACTTGCTTCCCCAAGAACTAAACTCACCATTTTCAGCATGCTGGGCTTGATGAGAGTTTCTCCGATTGTGTGTGGTTTTTTGTTTTTCGCAATTTCCAATGCTGCCTCATATGATGCCTGCACAACTGCAGTACTTTGTTGTTGGATGCTACCTGTAGCATCCAATCGCTGCCGTTTGAGGCCAGCTTCATGGCGTCGAAAAAATGCCACATCCTTGGTGTTATGCTCGGAATGTTTCGTGTCCAAATGTCGCTTCAGTTTTGACGGTTTCATAGCTTCAACACTCAACACAACGTTACACAATACACACTGTGGTTTATCGACTCCATTAACCGTTAGTATCGTAAATCCGTACTTAATGTATTCTTCGGAATACTTTCTTTTTTAGTTCTTTTACGTTCCATGTTTATTTTTATTTTCAAGGCTAAATTACCGATTCAAATTTGCAGTATTTGCAGAAATAATCACTCGTTGTAATCCTCCGACGAAAACAAGAAACAAGATCTGAGCAGCAACAATTTTAGTTCCGAAAATTTTAAATCGTGCAGTCAATTGATGTGACTCGACCCATGAATGGCTACACTTCGTTGTACAGAGGGACAGAGCAAGAGATGCTCATTCATTGCTGCCACTTTTTGACGTTTGATCGTCTTTCTCAATCTAGCACACATGAATTAGTGATGGTTTGTTTTCCGTCTGCCACTAATCTGTTTCCCTCTTGCTCTCAGTTCTTCGTTTAAGATCGTGCAGTAGTGTGCTCCGATTGAAGGCCAAAATACTCAATTGACTTGCTTGTTGTGTTGGGAGTGTTGCTCTCGCGGCAGAGAGCCGACGCATAAAACAGAAAACCATTTGTCTCTTTTTCTCCCTGTTCGAGAGTTGCAGACGTTGCAGTCGGAAAACAAGTGCTGTCAGACAGAACACGGAGACAAAAAGATAACCATTCTTGTTTAACTTTTTACACTTTCAACTAAAATGGGACTTGTCAAACTTTTCAAAAAAGCGTATTACTAAACTAGCGGAAAAAGATTAAATTTTTGTTTAAAAACCAAGACCTTCGCGGCCCCCCTGAGAAGACTGGCAGCCCCACATCGGCCGCGGACCACCATTGGAAACCCTGCATTAGGCCATAGTTGACAGCCATAAGGTTAAATGCGTACCTAAATATGGTCTATGGTTTTCTTGTGAAATTATTATTCATGTTTCTATGTGAATATCGGTAGATATTAGTGAATCCCATTATGGCTAAAACACGTTAAGGGGAAATCGAAATATATATAAATATATTAGATCTATGAAGAAAAGTGAGTTTTATAAAATATAATTATTCTTTGCAATGGATATGGAGAAAATGTTGGTTAATATATGATAAATTTTTTATGAATATAAAATAGCTTCCTGAAGAAAATTATCGCAAGACGAAACATGTTTAGCGCATTAGTTGTATCGATATAATTTGTAGGTTCATATGCAGTAAAGCATGCTGCGCATAATGTATCAATTTATTAAGACGGGAGCGATAACATAAGAAATTATTCAGGCGATTGCTATGATGACATGCACTTTGTCAAATTGATTTAAATTTGTCAGTATCAATTTCTTGTCGACTTGAAGGACCTTCTCCAGCGTCTCAACTAGTTGTTGGCAACCCGCATTACTTCTTGCTGGCACAGAATTCGCCCAACTACGAGCTCGCTCGGCATCGGTGCATAGTCGTTTCGGAGGATTTCCGTATGTTCGCTCTTTATGCGCTTCCTGAATCTGCCAAGCGTTCTAGGATCAAATCGGTTAGGCATTCTCACTTTCACTATGTTTCTCAAAAAGTTTTCTTCTAGAGGAGTAGGACTCTATCCAACGCGCGAATCGTTAACACAACAGAACAACTCTAGGGTTTTTTTTTCATTAGACTTTTTGAAATCTACAATTGAGAGATTCTCTCCGGGCTCACTCTTTTTCATTCATTACAGCACCAGTTCTAAAACTTTCGAGGATTCTTTAGTACCATAGATCGAAACACAACAGTGCTAGCTAGCATACTCTACAAATATTGGAATAAAAACGGCAGGTGATTGGTTTATGAATGAAGGCGAGCCGGAGAGAATCTCTCCAGTGCAGATTCACCCTATTGAAAAAACCTAAGAACTGTTTATAACACTACTAAATTGGAATTTACGAAGATGTTGGTTCGAATATCATGCTCGACATCGAAAATGGTGTCCGTGGTGCGAATTTGTGTGGTTTAAGGTATGTGACGTGAAGGAAAACAAGTTTGCCTAACTACACTGGCTGCCAATCGACAATTTGAAACGAAAATCCCAATCAGACACCTCTCAAGCTGAGAATATTAAATTGAAAGCGGGGATGGAATTGTATCTGGTCGGATTTTTGGTGAAAATAATTTAAGCACCGGCAGGCTTTGATTTATTTTCACTGATTTATGGATCCGCTGCATATCCCACTGTTGCCTAGTAACGACTTGGCAAAATCCAATATGGCTTCTTAATCGACCTAAATGTAGATAGCTCTTATTCAAATAACTCTCATATATTAGAAATTGGTTGATTTATTGATTCATCGCGGGTTGCGCGCCAACCAGCTAGGAAAAAATTTCACCGACGGAGAATTGTCCTGCTAACTGCTACGCAGAACTCACAAACAGTAGCGTTTTTGAAGTCGTGACGGTAAATCGGTACTAGATTAAATGGCGCACAAACCGAACGAAATATTAATTTTAATTCTTATATAACAACTCTCTGTGTACTGGATTGGTTGTCCTCAAAGGATAGATTTAGGCATAAGTGGGTTGCGCCAACCAGTTGGGTAAAAAATTTACCGACAATGCGCCCTCCATGGAGGCGTTTTTGCAGTTGCAACAGCGAACAAATCAACCATGGTATTAAGCACACAAACAAATGAAATAAAAAGTTCAATTCTTGCATGGCAAAAACTCTTTCAATTAATTGAGATTTGATATCAAATAGACAGATTATCCAATTAATGGATTGCGCCAACCTACTTTGAATGGCTGCGACTTTTACCGGTAAAAAGCTTGCCCTCCATCAGTACCGAACTAAAATTGAAGATTGGTTCTTTAATAAACAACTCTTTTATTTTTGATTAATTGTCCTCAAAAGGACAAAGTTATTTCTACTGCTGGTCGTCCCCCAGGACGTACCACCAACCGGTAGCGTTTTCCGAAGTCGCGGCGAAACAATTGCCACGATGAGATAAGATGGCAAAGCTAACAAACATGATGCCGCCCCATATTCAGCCATTTTACCTCATCGCGAGCCTCCAGTACTAAACACCACCAGCGCGAGCACTATGCTGCGCAGCACCAGCTACCTCTGCGACCAACTCCGCTGCTGAGACGAATAAAGCTGCGACCAGCTGCCATAGGCAGCTACCAGCGACCAGCTCGCCACCAGCTTCAATGCTGCCAAACGACTGAGGACAATTTTTGCTAAGTGTGCCTTCTATGCCGTTCTCAGCTGCATGCGAGACGTACATGGGGAGACAAATGATATGATTGGTTAAAGTCTCTCTCTAACACAAAGAAGAAGAAGATGATGCAAGACGTTCCTTGCTTCGATTTGAAATCTGTGATAGGAAATTTAGTAAATTTACTCTGCAAAATGACATTATAAGACATCCGCCTTATATTTGCGTTATTTTCAATAGTTTACTATTGTTTAAGAATAATGTTTGACAATTGAATTGGAGCGCGGTAAAATTTCCGACCGATTGAAGAAGAAATCATGTAAATCTATCGTGAATTATTTGAGTTATTCGCGTACAAAACGTACGGTTTTTCGTGACGGTCGCAATATTTTAGATTTTCATTTGACAGCCTACCCTTGCCGTAAGACGTAGTCTACGTCAAAAAAAAAAACAATGAATTAACGGCTCCGTCAATATAACGCAATTGAGCCTCCAAAATAAATGAACTTGTTAAAACAAATCGCCGGAAGTTAAATAAAAACTAATTAACTCAGCAGCAATCGGTAGACGAATGCAGAGAGCGAATCAATGAAAAATTGGCACTAGCACTAGCACAGTAATCATTCATATCCAAATCCTCTCGGCATTGTACATGCACTGATAATCATGAAGGCACCGCATGAGAAACCAGAGTAAAATATCAGTTGCGATGTCAACAATGTATTGGCAGTATGACGAAGTACGTGTCGTATTTTTCCGAATTGTAACGAATCAACAACCGAGGCTGTCGATGACCATAAAACAAAATACATCCACACGAACACGCGTGTTGTGTACAGTGAAAGACGGCAACGTTGCAAGTCGCATGACTGGTTCACTGTGGGCTGTCGTGGATTACTCAATTACGAGGCTGTCATAGGATCAAGAAGGCGACAGCCCTCGCAATACTGTCGTGAGGTACATTTGGTATGCCTGGTTAGATTTGGTATACCTGGTTAGAACTGTTCAAAAATTGTCCTTACCACAGCAAAGTATAGAGTTTACAAAATTTAAACAAACTTACCCTTATTTGCAAGATGCGGAAGTTAAAAGTTACAGAAATGCGGTTCCCACAATTTTGTTAGGTTTACCGCATGCCTGCCTTATGAATGGTTTAGAATCACGAAGTAGGAAATTTAATGAACCCATAGCAATGCGAACAAGGCTTGGTTGGGTTATATACGGTTGTGAAAATGCAAATGATAACAATTGTGAAAAGACTGCATTTGTATTAGCAATCGAAGAAAAACTTGAAGAAACATCCGAAGAGAAATCACTTCAAGAAATAGTAAAAGACTATTTATCAGCAGACCAGTTAGGTGTCACGATTCCAGTATTATGCACAGTACTTTAAAGTACAGTAATGGTAGCTATGAAATTGGATTATTGTGGAAAGACGATGAGGTAATTTTCCCAGATAGTTATCATGCAGCGTTAGGTAGGTTGAAAATTCAAGAAAAGAAAATGGATAAGAATCCCGAAATAAAAACCTGGTACATAAATAAAATTCAAGAATACGTGGATAAAGGTTACGCTCGCAAGTTAGACCCGAGTGAAATAGATCCTAATGATAAAAAGATTTATTATTTACCGTATTTCTTTGTAATAAATCCCAATAAAGCGCCAAGATTGGTATTTGATGCCAAGGCAGAAGTTCAAGGGGAATCGTTTAATTCAAAACTTTTATCAGGACCTGATGCAACAACATCATTTCCAGGTGTTTTGATACAGGGAATATGCTATTGCGGTAGTAGGAGACATTAAAGAAATGTTTCATCAAATCAAAGTCAGAGAAGAAGATCAAAAGGCACAAGGTTTTTTATTTCGTGATGATTCAAATAAGAAACCAGATATGTATGTCAGATATGTATGTTAGAAGACGAGAAATGCATGTGTTTGTGGATGCATCTGATAAAGCTTTTGCTGCAATTGCATATGTGAGAACTATTACAGACAATGGAATTGATGTCAGTATTGTTGCCGCCAAAGCCAAATTGGCTCCAATTAAGTTAGTGTCAATTCCGAGATTAGAATTACAGGCTGCATTATTAGGAACACGGTTATCTACATTTATCTTAAAGGAAATAAGTTTAGATATACATGAAACTATATTCTGGTCAGATTCACGGACGGTTCTGGCATGGATTAAATCGGATCCACGAAATTATAAGCAGTTTGTTGCGTTTCGTATTAGCAAAATTCATGATGGTACTACCACGAATCAGTGGAGATGGGTGGATAGTTTGAATAATCCAGCAGATGAAGCTACCAAAGTAGTGAAAGGAACTTCTATTTGGTTTCAAGGTCCAAACTTTTTGAAAGGATCCGAAGAATATTGGCCTAGATTAAATTCTTCTATAACCACAAACGAAGAGGTCAAACATTTGAATATAATCATGGATGTGGAAAATAATTTAAGAAATGAAGGAATTCATGTTGAATGGTGTTCAAATTGGTTAATATTGAAAATGTCAATTTGTCTTGCTAAGAAATACATTGAAAGATTAAGAGTCAAAAATTGTACGGCAACATTTGATTTTTGTTTGTCTAAAACCGATTTTGACACAGCAGAATCAATTCTAATTAAAAAGGCACAAAGTGATGTGTACTCAAACGAAATCTCATGTTTGAGATCCGCTGGTGAAGTTGACAAGCAATGTAACATCAGGAATTTAAATCCATTCATTGATAATGAAGGGATAATGCGTTCAAATGGAAGATTAAGCAACGTTTCATTTCTTCCTGAATCAGCTAGAAAACATATTATTCTGCCTTAAAAACATCATGTAACGAAATTAATACTCCAGCATTATCATGAACGTTTTTATCATCAAAAGTTAGAAACAGCGATTGCTGCTATTCGCCAAAAATTTTGGGTTGTGAACATAAGAGCTGCGATGAAGAGACTGAAAAATCAGTGTCAATTTTGTAAAAATTCAAGAGCTAGACCTATCCTACCTTTAATGGCTCCGCTCCCAGAGTATAGAACAACGCCATATAGAAAGGCATTTACATTCACTGGGGTAGATTATTTTGGACCGATAACGATATCTATTGGTAGAAGAACAGAGAAACGTTGGGGAGCGCTTTTTACATGTCTTGTAACAAGGGCAATTCATATAGAAGTAGCCTTTGATGCAAGTACAGACTCATTTTTTCACTGTCTTATGAATTTACAACATTAACGTGGAAAGATCGCAGAATTGTATAGCGATAATGGTACAAACTTCATTGGTCCTAATAACGAGCTTATGAAAATCAAACAACGACTGGGAAGTCAGGGTATTGATTGGACTTTTAATCCCCCATTGTCACCTCATTTTGGAGGAGCTTGGGAAGTCATGGTCAGAGAAGCAAAAAGTTTGATGAATTTCTTTCAGGGCACGTATCGTGAACATACACTTCGATCCACGTTTTATGAAGTTGCATTTATTATAAATTGTAGACCTTTGACACACATTCCTTTAGATTCAGAGGAAGATGAACCTTTAACTCCAAACCACTTTTTATTAGGTTGCTCAGGCGAAGCGGAGCTATCTTTAAACGATGTTAGTCACGGCGAATCCTTGAGACATCAATGAAAAAAGGCTCAATGTTTAACTAGTAAGTTTTGGGAACGTTGGATCAAGGAATATTTACCCACACAGGTCAAACGTAATAAGTGGCAAACAACGTCAAAACCTATAGCAGTTGATGATGTTATAGTAATGGCTGATGAAGACCGGAAAGGTTGCTGGGTTAAAGGAATAGTAACCGAGATTAGACCTAATAAAGATGGACAGGTTAAATCAGCGGTTGTGAGAACCAACAAAGGCATATTCGTTAGACCTACCATCAACATGGCAGTCTTGGATGTTAGAAAACATACCAGCAATACTGAAGAAAATAACAAAAAAGATACTGTTAATAAATCCTAGAGGGTTTTGAGCTGTTTAGTGGAATACCTGTAACTAGAAAATTAGAAGAAGAATTAGTATCTTCCATTTAATTCCAACTACCTTTGCTTATCTTCGACAGATACGCGTATTTCGTCTACAATGTGCAGACTTCTTCAGTGTCTCGTACTAATAACTCAACAGTCGAGTTATTAGTACGAGACACTGAAGAAGTCTGCACATTGTAGACGAAATACGCGTATCTGTCGAAGATAAGCAAAGGTAGTTGGAATTAAATGGAAGATACTTATTCTTCTTCTAATTTTCTAGTTATACTGTTAATAGTTCAGAAAACAAAAAACCAAAACGAATTTCAAGGTTTGGAATGTTTTTGTCTGTTTTAATAACCATTTTGTGTATTAATACAGCAAGTGGCATGCAAATAAATCCGATTGAGGAAGACGGTATAATATTTGATCATATTGGAAGTTGTTTGGTGAAGAGAGGTGTTTGGAAAACACAAATAACCTCAAATATTATTCCAACAGAAGATATTGCAAAGATTCATGATCTACATATTAGTTTGAACGAGGCTTGCAAATTCAAAGAAAACAAGACAAGTGATAAATCCCTTGGAGAGTTGATCCTATCGATTGAACGACAGTGTGATAATGTTATTCAATAAATAATGGCATCACATAGAGTAAAAAGAAGTGGAGGGATACTTGGTTTTTTTAAAAATCTACTATTTGGTGGAGATGATATGGAAGAAGAACTGCAAAGCGTTCGTGCTCACGAAGAGCAGAAACTTCATGAATTATCTGAGATCATGAAAGAGATGGATGAAAAGGCAAAGAAAATGGGCTATGAATTCAACAATCGAATCTACAGCTTAAAGATGGGAATGAGTAAATTAAAGCAACAATACAATCCACAATATGCTGAAAAATTTACAACTAAACTCATTGAAACGGCTATGTTGGCAACTCAATTAGTTCAAGGAATGTCTAATAAATATAGAGCTATTAGATCACATCCACTAACCGAAGAAGAGCTTCAAAAAACTCTTAAAGGAATACAAGACAACATGCCAAACGGATATTCTGTCGTAAATAATTCGTTGGCAATAAACTATGAAACCGGAATTAAAAATGGAACAATCTCAATTTTAATGGAGACGATCATAGTAAGCAGAGATAATTTTGAATTATTCAAAGCTATTCCAATACCAAATATTGATAATGGAACTATGATTGACATAAATAGATCTTTAATTGCTATAAACCATTTGAATGAATACTTTTATCCTGGTGAAGATATGAGAATCTTTAATAAATCGCATATAATTATTGATCAACCTGTAATATCGAAAAAGGTCGATTGCATTGCTGCTGCAATTCTACACAAACAACCAAAAGGTATATGTTCCTCGAAAAATTTAGAAAAATCTTATACACGACAATTTTCCCTGAACGAGCATAACATTGTACTATATTATACTACCGACCCCAAAGAAATAATCATACATTGTGACAATTCAGTAATTTCACCCCCATATAAAATAGCAAGAGCCCGGATTGCTCAATTAGAACAAAAGATGCGATTCTTTATGCAAATTTGTATGGTGATGCGAAGAAAACGCGAACGTTCTTTAAACCTACAATGCAGTTACCATATAAGTTAGATTATATTATACGGAATACTACAAATGTGACGTCGGAAATTAATGAAAAACCTAAAAATCCCTACGAAAGTGAAGTGATGATATTTTCAGACATACCAATTAAAAAAGAAACTGCACATATTGCAATAGCGGGAACAGGATCAGTAGTATTTCAACTATAATAATAGGATTAGGCTTGTACTGTTTGTATAAAAATAAAAGAAGAACACGTCAAACGGAAATAGAAATTCCCACGATAATAACATCAAGAAGACGTAGGCATCCGATAAGTATGGACTAAAGTGTTTAAGGTTTGGTAATTCAATGCAGTTGAATTACGGAGGGCGGAATGTTTACGACAGAATCATTATAAGGTTCACTATCTACCGATGCGATGAGTAGAACATTTACGATAGGGTAAAACCCAGCCCAGACAACAGATAATAGGCTGGTGCCTGGAGAAAAAGGATAGACTTTTATGATGTCAGGCAGACATGTCGGTAGATGCTTCGTCATGAGCAGATTATTAGGTAGAACGATAGCGTGTCTACGCGTCGGTCAAATAGAAGTAGAGGAAGGGCGATAGCGCGACTATGCGTCGGTTATACGCAGGTATAGGACGAAGTACAGCATCGGCGATGTAGGTAAAATTTAGTATGTAAGATTTCTTTATAAGTATAATTTAGAAATAAAGGCAGTGTGGTTGAGCAGATGGTGGAAGAAACTTGTGAGTGCGCCCGGTAGGATCAGAAAGAAACTTGCCCTCCAAGTGAGACTGTGTTGCAGTCAAAAGGTTTCAATCAAGTGAAATCAACAAGGAAAGAACAATATCAAGCGAAATAAATAAAGTTAAATCTAAACAAGCAGAAATAGTAAACGCCATAAATATTAAATTAGGAAAAAAAACGAAAACAATAGATAATTAGACACAGTTTATAACAGACCTTACGAGGTTTTTGCTGTTGACCACCCAAATGTAATAATAAAAAATTGTGAAACAAATGAACAAAAAACAGTACAAAAAAATAGAACTATCAAATTGTAATGAAAACTTAACAGTAAAAATGTATATGATAGCCTAAAATATTGAAAGTGTTAGGTAACACATTGAGTAAAGTATTCAAATGATTTCTCTACGATCATCATTTTCCTTAAAAGGGGGAGATGTAGTGCATAAATTATCTTAGTTGCATATGGCAACCGATGTGGCACAGCAACAATATTTCCATCGTGAAGGTCTTAACGTGGACAAGAACACCCAAGTTCAATAGCCCATGTTGCAACCGCCAACGATGCATAGTTCCCAGGCTCAAATTTAACATTTCTCCAATTACACTGTTATCCGCAGTTCTCGACACTTTCTCAACTGCAATAAATTCCCAACACATCTGGTTATCAGGCACCTCCGATTCTCTCTTTCGTTCTTTCTCGCTTTAAGCATATTATGTAACATTGTAGTAATAAGTCTCAATTAGGCTAGGTTCAATAAAGAAATTCATTCATATCACAACCACGGTGTTGAACACACTTCGGATGATCTCCTCCACGTCGTTATTAGTACACTAGCCCGCTTGGTGGTCCCTGCCCCCTTCGGTAGAGTGGACTCTCCGACTGCCACGGATGCTTCCGTCTGGGTTTGCTTTGAGGCTATATCCCTCACCCTTTCGGTGGCTGCTAGCCGTTCCAACTCTTTAGAACTCTGCTCGGCTAGGAGCTTGGCCACCAGCTCTTCCTTCTCCTTGCATGCACCCTGCACTGTCATGCATAGCCTAAGAAGGCTCAGATTGAGGTCATTCGCCTCCGATGCCGTAGTACTACCGTACGTGTCGCTCACGCCAGATCCCACCGTTTTACGCGGTGGGGACCTCGCTAGGCCACCTTTAGCTAACGGATTCGCTATCTCCTAGGTTTTCTTCGTTTCCTCGATTTCTTCGATCCTGCTTGCATTCTATAGTGTCGCATCAGATAGTCAGAATTGTCGATTAGGATTGTCTTATACTTTTATAAACTGAATATTTGAAACATAGTATGTATCTACAACTTCCCTGTTTACCCTTCTGACACTAACAGAAGAGTATTAAGATCGCTTGAAACTCGACTTTTTATCCGAGGCCCAGAGGGCGTAGTGTCATTTACCATTCGACTCAGCTCGACGAACTGAGCACATGTCTGTGTGTATGTATGTGTGTGTGTGTTTTTTTTAAACTAGGTGGTAAAGCTTTTACGCCAACCCAGCACACGTTCAGTAGCCCGACTCCAGGAACCGAATTCGTCCATCGTGTGCAAGAGTGTGGGACTCTGAACCCTACTTCTCTATACTCCAACAAGAGTCTGACTTTGCCTGTATCCCCCGGATTCCACTGGAAGTGACTAGTTCGGAAGGAGGCTGTGCTCATGCACTTCTCTTGTTGCCAGGCCTAGCTAGTCGTGCTAGTGTGGGAGATTATCAATGACCACCTTTTACTTTATATACACCTTGGAAGGGTAACTCTCAATGAGCTTTAGAGTAGATATTTTTTGTCGTGCTCTTTTTTTCATTTTCTTCAGTCCATAACAACAACTCCTGTGAATCGGTTGAATAAATAAACGTTAAGTTCAGTAACGTTGTTATGTGTTTCTAAATCCGAAGTTCTTCTTTCGTCTTTTTCCGCGTGTGTTGCTTCCTGTGGGCTGGTCGTATTGTCCACAGGTTATGGGCCCAGAACAGGAGAAGTGAAAGAAAGTGCTGAACCGGAAAAGAAACTGTTTTTTTTTTTGCGAGAAAGGTGACGGGTATTTCGCGGACTCAAAGTGTGTGGTTGTGCAAAATGGCGGACAGTGCAAAAATTTCATTCCCCAAGTTGAGCCAAACGAATTGGGCTTCTTGGAAGCAACGTATAGAATGGTTGCTTGAGAAGGAAGACTTGTGGGATGTTATTAGTGTCGCGCGGCCGGAACCGGAAACCGAGCAGTGGAAGAGTCGCGATCGGAAAGCTCGTGCAAACATTGGACTTTTTCTCGATGAAAGCCAATTCAAATTGGTGAAAAATTCGGACAGTGCTCGTGGGATGTGGAATGCTTTGCGTGAGCACCACGAGAAAGGAACTATGTCTACCGTTGTGCATTACTTGAACCAACTGGCATGGTAGTTGCCCTATGGCAGAAAACGGGAACATGGAAGAGCACTTGAACGCGATGGAAGAGTTGTTTGACAAGTTGATTGCTGCTGGACAAAACTTGGATGAGTCATTGCAGATAGCAATGATTTTCCGTAGTGTCCCTTCGTCATATCGAAGCTTGGTGCAAAGCTTGCAGTGCCGGGCGGACGCGGATTGGACGGTTGTGTTAGTGAAAGCTCGCTTATTGGATGAAATTTTTCAGCGCAGGCAGAAAAATGATGTTTTATCGAACGATATGAAAGCAATGAAGCTCGATGCTGGTGAAAATAGAAGGGAGAAAGTGTGTTACTTTTGTAAACAACCCGGTCATTTCCGGAAGCACTGCTAGAAGCTACAGTCGAAGAAGAACGCTTGTGACGATGAGAGGAAACAGCAGTATCGGAAAGATGATAATCACAGAGGTGGTAATCCTAAAGCCAAACAGGCACAGGATGCGGGTGCTTCGGGCGGATCCGTGTGTTTTATGGCTGGTGATGGGTTGCCGGACTGTTGGGTAATTGACAGTGGTGCTACGCGTCATATGACGAGTGATCGGTCGTTTTTTAAGTCATTGGACGCTAGTAACAACTCGCGGGTTACGCTTGCCGACGGTAACAAAACGAATGTTTGCGGTGTCGGTGAGGGTGTAGTGTTCGGTGAAAACGGCCGTAGTGAGCAGGTCGAAGTGACATTGAAAAACGTACTGTATGTGCCGGAACTGGATGGTGGCCTAATTTCGGTGAGCCAACTGGCTGCGAAGGGATTCGTGGTGAAATTCGGTGCTTCGTCGTGTGAGATCCAGAATGCCAAGGGTGAATCAGTGCTGGTAGGAGATAAAGTAAGCAATCTGTACCGGTTGCGGATTCTTGAATGTTCTTTGAAAGTTGGTGGTGAACAGCATGAGCGGTGCCAGCATACTTGGCATCGTCGTATTGGCCATCGAGACCCGGATGTGCTACGGCGGCTTGAAGCGGATGAGCTGGTAAGTGGTTTCAATTTACATGATTGTGGCGCTCGCATCGTTTGCGAGTGTTGTATAAGAGGCAAGCTTGCGCGAAAGCCTTTTCCTCCTGTGACTGAGCGAAAATCCACGCGGCCCCTGGAGTTGGTTCACACTAATTTGTGTGGACCTATGGAAACCACTACACCATCGGGAAATCGCTGCCTGATGACGCTCATCGACGATTTTAGTCGATACACAACCGTGTATCTTCTAAAGAGTAAATCGAATGCCGCAGGAAGGATTCAGCAATATGATCGATGGGTGGAGAATCTTTTCGGGCGTAAGCCACTAGTCATTCGTTCTGACGGCGGAGGCGAGTATGTCAACCGTGAGCTGCGGAAGTTTTATGAGACTGAAGGCATAAAGGCGCAGTACACCACACCGTATTCCCCGCAGCAGAATGGCGTCGCTGAGCGCAAGAACCGGTCGCTAAAGAAAATGGCGATCTGTATGTTAGCAGATGCTGGTCTGGAAAAATTGTATTGAGGAGAAGCTGTCATGACGGCATCTTACCTGCAGAACCGGCTGCCTTCCAGGGTTGTAGTGAAGACACCATTCGAACTTTGGACGGGACGCAAGCCGAGCTTTGAGCATCTACGGATATTTGGGTGTGATGCGTACGTGCACGTGCCAAGTGCAAAGCGATCTTAGTTAGACGAGAAATCTATTAAGTTCACCTTCGTTGGCTATTCGGAGGACCACAAAGGATATCGTTTCCTTGATCCGGCAACTAATCGTGTGACAGTTGTTAGTAGAGATGCAAGATTCATTGAGCTAGGAAATGGATCAGGACAACTGGATGAAATGAAGTCTGAAGTCGTGTCCGAGGAGTTGGATGACTCCGTTGAAATCCCGATTAACTCGTTGGAGGCTGATCGAGATGTTGTAGATGATAGTGCAACTTCGGATGACTTTGATGGTTGGAGTTCGAACGAAGAGTCGGATAATTTCTATGGTTTCAGTGACAATGAAGACGGTCGTCGGGAGGAACCAACTTTGCAGCGTGATCAACGGAGGACAATAGGCGTTTTGCCGAGACGGTATGACGATTTTGTTGTCGGTATCGCTGAACATTCTTCTGGCAAACCAACGGATTACCGAAAAGCGTTGCAGATTCCGAAGTGGAAGACGGCGATGGATTCCGAAATCAAATCCCATAACCGGAATGGGACATGGGAGCTAGTTCAGCTACCGGAAGGAAGGAAGGTGATTGGGTCTCGTTGGGTATTCAAACTCAAGCGTAGTGAAAGCATGGACCCAAAAGGGAAGGACGTTGTTGTGCCGAAGAAAGATTGAAAAAGTTATGGATCATTATCGTACTAGAGAACCGGTTTCTAGTACTGTTAAAGTCCCATGTATACTAGATTATTTTCGATATTGCGTAGGCTTGTTCGAGTGTGCATGTAAGTTATGTCAGCTGAGTTTATTTACAAATATCGGTAGGTAACAACATCTTAGCCTCCGGAAAATAAAAGAAATTTTCTGTCGTTTAGTATAAATACGTTCTCTGATATCTCTATCTTCGGCGTCAGCGGTGCCGAGCACGTAACTGGACAAGGATCTCATCAGTGACGGTTTCCTGATTGCCGTCAACGAACAAGAATCGTAGACTGCAGAAGCGGGTGAATATTCTATTTGTATAATTGTGAATGTGAATTCCATCATAAATACGTTAGAGCATCATCGGTTCTGTAATCCTTAGCGACGTTTTTACCAGTGGTAAGATACAACTTACTAACTATACTCAACACATTGTCATTCGGAAAGATATGGGTCTAATGACACTAACCATTTTTATTGCAGATTTAACGAATACCTCGCAATCTACCCGTAAAAACCGCAACAGTATCTGGCAGTACGAAGAACTTCTGAAAAATCCTACTAGCTAACAGCAAGGGAATATCAGAGAACTGTTTGTAAAGAGGTCCTTATCATGTAGCAGATCTATAATTACTCTCCAGTCAGAGATTACCATAACATGACAAAAAATAGTATGGCAACAAAAGTCATGTAGGTATAGCAGCAGAAACTAACACCAACATTATTCTTGCAGGGAAAACCAGCAGTGCAACTTAAGTCGAAAGTATCAACAATAGTTTGCCATCCTCGTTAGCAAAACATCAGCGTCGCGTTGGTAAGCAGAAACATTTACACACGATAGTCTGCAAACTGGCAGTAGTAAGAAAAACATCTGATGCGAATAACACTGTTCCTAATTCGATTTTATAATAGTAATAGTTTGATCAACTCTTTGTTAACGGACACCACCTATACGCAATGCTTAGCTTACACACATCCGAGGGAAGAAGACGGAACCACACAGAAAACAATTTGATTAATGCTAAAAACATGGCAGAACCAAAATTAAGTATATCTCGAAGTAGTTATTGTGATAGAAAAAGATACTTGTCCAGCTAGGATTAAACTTTGTCATTATTTTATTATTATTTTTCCTGTATGTTGTTCGCTATTCTGTTAGAGTCGAAGATGTATAATGGTTTCGTTACGTTAATCGTGCAAAAAAATATTGTGAAACGATTTTTGTCGATCGAAGCAGAATCGTTTCCCTTTTCCCTCCCTTGATATATACCGATACTGATGATGATACACTCAAACT
The DNA here is from genome assembly GCA_034211315.2 of Aedes japonicus. NCBI lineage: Eukaryota > Metazoa > Arthropoda > Insecta > Diptera > Culicidae > Aedes > Aedes japonicus. The sequence goes on along the minus strand of JASCZW010001826.1, from coordinate 26,980 downwards.
TTATTTATTTGCACAAGCTGAAAATATATATTTATAAAAACAAAAACAATGTCTGGGAGCAGGATCAAACTGACGGTAAATAAAAGTAAGGATTGTAGAAGATTCGTGGAAGACCGGAAATGTGAAACCTACTTTGCCATGACTAGGACGTGAGAACCCCCTGGAAGATGGCGGGTGAGTCGACACGACTCGCTCTCACATGCGAGTCGACAATTGTCGCCTCGGGTGAGGTGACTCTCTGTGCAAATCAAATGGAGAGTCACCTCACACGAGGCGACAATTGTCACCTCGTATGTGAGAGCGAGTCGTGTCGACTCACCCGCCACGCAGAATAAGGCTTGTGGTCTTAATGCCAAAAGAAGACAGTTGGTCTATGAAGGCTAGGAAAATCCCGAAATATTGCTATTCGCCGCATTTTGCCTGCGAATACTTCGTTTATGGATGAGTCATTCACGAGTTCGTTCAACTAGGACATATGGTCCTGATCGACACAAGCACGGAAGTTTTGAAACCTGGTGTAAACATTGCATCGTTCACCCGTATAGCGCCACGACAAAGTTTCGCGTTGTTTTTGATGCTTTGTATCCCACTGGTACTGAAATCTCGTTGAACGATGCCTGATTGTGGGACCTACGGTTCAAGACGAGTTCCAACGTCCTGTTAGGACCGCGCCTGCGATATTTCACCATGGTAAGCAAATCAAATTATTATAATTCGTCAAGAAGAGAAATATGCTCTGTAGGTTCATACACCGTATTGAAAATTTGAAACTTCACCTAGCCTTCGTTAGAGGTAGATATATTTAAGCCTTTTGTTGATGGAAAGGCATGAAGGCGCAACCTCTAAGGTAGCTGAGAGCTAACTACTAGATTTACCAACTTTTTCGTAAAAATATACACTGGATACTAACAGTAATATAACAAAGTTTATTCGTTGTAGTACTAAACCGGGTTACACATTCTATTCTATATTATTAATAAAAAGGTTAAAGACATTGACTAGACCAACAAGCAGTAATATTTCTTATAATTCTAACATTCTTTTCAAACTAAAAATCAACATCACGCTGTCAAGAACTTTCCAAGAGAAGTTGAAAAATATTAGCATTTGGATTCGTTTTTCCTTTGACTATTCATTTTTTATGTTCAAAATTTCAATGTATTGGTTTTTCGCGTTGCTATTATTATCGAATGTAAACATCAACGCAGTCGTCACATCCACCCATTCTTTCAATTAACGATAAACCGATCAGATAACTAACAAGAACGCATGCTTCATATTTTTCGGCTCCTTCACCGACAGCTTTATGCCACAATCGCCATTCGCTTGTAGAGCCTTGTCCTAGCTGAACTCATAGTCCTGTGTTCGGCGTTGTTTCAGGTCAGAATCACGGCTGTCGTACCGAGGATGGTGGTAACGACTGGCGACATCAATCTTGATGGCTGAAATAAACAAATGTTTACTTGACTGCATTGAAATTTGTCGAGCGCAACCTACTAGTTTGATTAGTTTGTTTGTGCCGCATCAGATTCTCGGTTCCGCCCAGAATGTACTTGAGAAAAATAGCATTTACGTTAGTGACGAATGTTGATACTACCGATGGTGATACGGTGATGAATGTTGTTGACTGTCGTCGCTTTTTTTTGCTGTGGGTTCTGCTGAAATGTTACATTATTAAAGCTATTTTCACTCGTAAATTCAGCGGCAGCACTTACCAAACAAACGCTTCTACCGTTTGTACTAAGGTTAAATAGTACGAGAGAACACGCAACCGCTGATGACGAGTAAGTCGGCGGTTCGGAGAGTTGCTAAAGGTGGTTCAAAGTTCGAGTGAAGAAGAATACCCTCGTTATTTTTCGATGTCGGTCGTTTGTGTAGCTTCCAGCCCCATGCTGCACTGAAGCCAATAATTACGCTAAAACTACTAATTATATATCTAGACCAACAATAATAATTATTATTATATTTTATATTGAGAAATCCAACTAACGCGTCAAGTGCAGGGTTACGCTTATCGTATCATCTTAAACTGAAATTGCTAATAACTTCCTAGCTACGTTTCCAACTGTATGGAATTAGACGAGTATCGTTATTATCGTCACCTTTCTTACGGCTTTATCCCCGATTGCTGGACTTAGACAGCTCGGAAACCTGTTTTAAAGAGCGCCATCTACGACGTTTAACTCCTCACTCGTTGGTGCTGCCTGGATTTCACTCCATTTCTCGAACACAATACTGGCGTTCTCTGCGAGCTTAAAATGGCTGGCTCGCTTTTGACAAATGAACACTGTTGGCAAAGTTTAACAAGTTGGTAAGCAGTGTTGCTGTTTTTTCTAGTACTGCTCTGGTAATGATATTCCCTAGTATATATGGAACTTGATACACTGAAAATTTTGACCATGTGCCGTCGCTGAGATAAATCAGTACTGTCCGATGTCCGCAGTCAGTCCGTGGTTGTACCATATGACCAACTCTAAGACCAGTAGGTCCCATGCTGCAAACGATTTTTTTTCGTGGCTCAGTCAGTACTAGAACATCGTCCCAAGCTCAATAATGCACCCCTTATAATGAACTCACATGAACACTACTCTCAAATACTCTGTCCGAATAACACAGTCGATCAAACACAAGGCGCAAATATGTATAACAAGGTGCTGGCTTCAAGGTGTATATGTAAATCGGACCAAGGGGTTCTACAACAGTGAACCAATTTCAAATCGCTAGTTACATATTTATTGTTGGTTGTACCATAAACGTAGTAAATTTGCTTGAAATTTCATGGTAGTTTTGAAAATAGGCAAACTCGGGTAAAATTGTAGTTTTTACTAGAAGTTTTTTTTCTGTCTATGAGACACCCTATATCAACAAATCAGCTATGCAACTAGCGATTTGGAATTGGTTCACTGTAGAACCCTTGGTCCGAATTGCGCCTTGAAGCCAGCACCTTGTTATACATATTATGCGCCTTGTTTTGATTTGCTGTGTTATCTTGACAGAGTATTTGAGAGTGTGTTCATGTGAGTTCGCTATAAGGGGTGCATTATTGAGCTTGGGACCGAGCTTGGGACGATGATTCTAGTGCTGGCTGAGCCAAGAAGCGATCGTTTTTGTATGGGACCTACTGGTCTTAGAGTTAGTCTATGCCTATATCAAGAGGAACACTGGCGTATAATTACCAACAATTATTCACTATTGAAGAGACCCATATCATTGTTGATGTACACTTGTGCATGTATGTCTCAGCCAAGTAATTATTGGCAAATAAAAAATAAAAAATATCTACAATAAAACAATTTGTGATCTTAACATCAATCGCAATGCCGAAAAAGCCAAATCTCAGTGCGAATGTCCTGTACTTCTGTCTTCAACAACTGATATAAAATCTACACAGCTAAAAGCATGGCAGCAAAATGCAAAATTTATTGAATCAGCCCGCATGTTTATCGTTTATCGGAAAACTATTAGATGTCAATAAATCTCGGCCCTTTCTCCCTACCTGGTTCTCGAGCAGTTCTTGGTGCAGTTGTTGAAGCTGTTGGCCGATGTTGATATTGTGGCTCGGCTGTGGCTGTTGCTTTTTGTTGCCATTGGTTATCGATGAAATTGGGAAATGATTGGTGTTGGTAGTGGTCGTGATGGCGATGGTAGTAGTGCCTGTGGTGGTGTTACCATTCTAAAATACACAATACAACAAAGGGAAGAGATTGATACACACAAGTGGAAGCAACGATGGGGAAGGTTAGGTGGGTGGATCGTAAAAGGTGGTTGGCGGTTAACTAACAACTAGAAAATAAATATTTGAAATTCAAAACAACACAAAGGTTAGTGTTTAATGGTGCGTATAATCACCCTCGTTTGCTTTGCTGCGTTGTCCTGCTCCCATTTGCTGGCAATGAGCAGCGTTTCCGGCTGTTTTTCTGCTGAACGGATTTCGAGTCGTTCAGAGAGTGAGTTCGTAGAACTCCTGTATGTCTGGAAGAAGGAAGAATAAAAAACAAGGTTAGATATTTTTATATGGCTATTATACAAGAAATACATACAGCTATTGTACAAGAAATTATATTTATCCCAAAATGCATGTCTTTATCTTGTGATTTTCCGCAAATACAATGAATTAAAACAAACAACTTTTCGTTGAAGAGGTCATTACTAATTAATTAACTTAATTAATGTTCTCAAAGTTATTACAAAGCATGCTTTGTAACGTAACTTTTCTAAATTTTACATTAATCTTCCAGAGCTTTAAAAATTGAGTGGATAATTATTGCGACTCTTCCAAATTTGCGTAACTTTTTTTTATTAATTTACCAACATCAACCAAATTTTGCCCAAAGAGTCAGTTGTGAAGTTGTAAGTGCGATTCCGTCGAGATGGAAGAAAATCTACAAACCGTTCGTTAAAGGATTTCAGCCAGGATCACCCACATGCAAAATCCTGGTTTGTCACGTCGTATTTTGGGAAAACTGATGAATATACCTCATTCGACCGCCTTTAGGGTCCTCCAAAGGTGGCAGGAACGGACCAGAGAAGCTGGACGAAAACTGAGAACAAGGCATAAAACAACAGGGACCGTGATTGCTCGTTTCAATCGAATACGAAAATTTCGAAACTAGGCAAATAATTTGGCGTTTCGCAATGTTTCGGTTAGAGAGTCAGGAAACGATCTGGATTAAAAACAGAATTTCCTAAATTGGGACGAACAACAGCAGAGTGTTTCTAAAACGTTTGCCCCGAAACTATACACGAATCTGCTAACGAAATGGAGAAATCCAGGTAACGCAAAAGTGAGGTTAAACGTCGTAAATGGCGCTCGGTCAAAACGGGGTTTGAGCTGTCTCAGCAAAATATTTGGCGATAAAAAGGTAAGAAAACCGACGATACTGACCAATTACATACAGTTTGAAAAATAGTTAGCAAATCATCATCAATTTCAGTTAGGATACTACGATGTTTAACCTCACTTTAGATTTACTTGGATTTCTCAATGCCAGTGCTGTGTCTTTAAAAGCGGATTTTAAGCAGTTTCCGGGACAGGAATCTCTCATATTCACGAAACTGAGTTGTTATTCCCAAACAACTGTATAAAGTGATCTCTAACTGAATTAAATTTGTGGCCGTGAAGGTGTTTTTTTCAATAGATCGAACACGGCTATAAAATTTAACTCTATTTTAACCCGTTTTGGCTCACTTTCGTAAAAAGTTGAGTCATCCAAATGTGAGTAAAAGTAATATCGTAACTAACTAACAAAAAACTAAAACAAACTAGGTGTATTACTATAAGATCGCAAATGAACCAATGAACAAATGCGATGTTCTGCAAGCATTTTCGCTCAATTGCCGCGAGATATTTTTGTGCAATGTTAATTTCGGTAAGCATATACATCTGGCAACGCTGCTCATGCTTCCTTTTTTCTTCAAAACTCAACCTGAAGCACAGATGTCGCACCAGCGCTCACTACTGCCACTCACTCTCCTGAAAGGCCATCACATTCACCACTCTGCAATTCTCTAGGTGGTGAATTTCTTCTCTCGAAGACTGCGCCGTCGCCGGCAAATGCGATCACCCAGCTGTCAAAAAGTTGTTTGCCTCTCAACGCGTTGAGCTCGCTTCCAGTTGAATGCGAATTTTAAACTCCTTTTAAGCATTTAAAACCACCAGAAGTAATGTTCTGAACGGAAACAATCGGCTTAGGTAAGCATAAAGTTTCGTTTCCGCCATCCACATGCCACTAATTAGATTATACCCGTCTGTAGGATCTCATTTCATTCTCATCGCCGCACGGCCACGAAAGAACCATCGTTCATTGTAGAAAGCTAAGAAATATGAACCTTTACCGCTACCTAGACTCGGTGCAGTGCGTTTGGAACGCCGGGGAGGGTCAAGCCGTGGCCAGGCTACTTTCTCTGTCCGATCATCATGTCAACAATCCGACACTGCACGTCGAATACCCGGAGACGGCCGTCGACCGGCGACTTGAGCCTCCGCTGGATGAAGTCGTTTCCTGCCACTTGAAAGTCTTGTTCTATCTCACCAAGGAGCGTAAGTCTTTTTTATGAGTTATTCTTTCGTGGTAACCCAGGAACCCCATTTCAGCTCGCAACTACAGTGAAGCGTACAAACAGCAAACAAACTGCATCCAAGCTGTGGTCAAGATGCTTCAGGTCTTGAAAGATGAAAACTGGTTCCTACCGATTATGTACACCGTTTCGATCGATCTTCGCCGGCTAGCGGCCAAATGCGAAGAGCAATTGAAAACGTCCAAGCCTGGGGAAATCCTGGAAAAGGCAGCCGAGTGTTTGATGGCTTGCTTTCGAGCTTGTGCCGCTGATAATCGGGCCACGGACGGCGAAACCAAGCGACTGGGTATGCTGAATCTAGTGAACCAGCTGTTTAAGGTGTACTTCCGAATCAACAAGCTCAATCTCTGCAAACCATTGATTCGAGCGATTGACAGTTCAAATTTCAAAGACTCCTTTAGCCTGGCTCAGCGAATCACCTACAAATACTTTGCCGGTAGGAAGGCCATGTTCGATTCCGACTACAAAAACGCCGACGAGTATTTGAGCTTCGCATTCGAAAACTGTCCGAGGAAGTTCGCCAAAAACAAGCGACTGATTTTGACCTACTTGGTTCCGGTGAAGATGCTGCTGGGATACATGCCTCGAAAAGAAGTGCTGGAACGGTACAATGTCTTGCAGTTCCACGATCTGACCGTCGCGTTGAAAGAGGGCAACGTCCGGCGGTTCGACGAGGTTATCCAGAAGCATGAGGCGTTCTTCATCAATGCCGGAATCTACCTCATTGTGGAGAAGTTGAAGATCCTCGCCTACCGGAACCTCTTCAAGAAGGTGTATTTGATTCTGCAGACGCATCAAATCGATTTGAATGCATTTCTGACGGCCTTGCAGTGGGTGGGAGAGGAGGAGCTGACAATGGACGAGACTCACTGCATCGTGGCCAATTTGATCTACGAGGGAAGGATCAAGGGCTATATTAGCCATCAGCACAACAAGCTGGTCGTTTCGAAGCAGAACCCGTTCCCGAATGTTATTGTAAATTAGAGGTAAACTGGATGAGAATATATGCGGAGGTAGGTACGGCAGTTGTGGGGAATTCATGTTAATGTTTGAGCTTCGAAATCCATTGGTAAAATATCTTGCTCCAGTGTTTCAGTCGAGTGAGGAATCTAAGTTCACGTTTATTTTGGATTGATGTCGAAGATGGCCTCAACAGTTTCCTGTTCAGAAAAAAAGGCTAGAGGCTAAATGTTTGATGAGCAACTGCAAAGGCTCTTCTGTTGAAAATGATTATGATTCATCTAAGAATACGTTCGATTGGATGGGGAACTCTATTGTGAAAAAGGAACGCAAAAAGCTTCGAAATCGAGGAAAGAAGATACATGTGTAATTGTATAGTAATGGTAATAAGATCCGATATGCTGTATGCTGGCTCAAACTTCAACTGAGCTTTATCTATTTTGAGCAAGCATGTTACTCGCATACAACTATATTTCGCTGATATAACAGATGGAAGTGCAATCTTCGAAGTCAACTGACGAAGTTATGGTGATAGGCGACTTTAATTTGAATCCTAGAGGGGTTTGAGCTGTTTAGTGGAATACTTGTAACTATAAATTAGAAGAAAAATTAGTAATCTCCATTTAATTCCAACTACCTTTGCTTATCTTCGACAGATACGCGTATTTCGTCTACAATGTGCAGACTTCTTCAGTGTCTCGTACTGTCGAGTTATTAGTACGAGACACTGAAGAAGTCTGCACATTGTAGACGAAATACGCGTATCTGTCGAAGATAAGCAAAGGTAGTTGGAATTAAATGGAGATTACTAATTTTTCTTCTAATGACTTTAATTTGCCTGGGATTTCATGAAAATTATCTGACAGTGGGTTTCTATTTCCCGATGCCAATGATTCTGTCATGCATTCCAATGCTTCGTTCCTTCTGGACAATTACAGCTCAGCCACTGTCTCTCAAATCAATCAAGTCACCAACCAGAACACCCGCAGCTTAGACCTCTGTTTTGTGAGCGCCCAAGACACCGCTCCACTCTTATGCGAAGCTCCCTCTCCTCTAGTGAAACTAACTCTTCATCATACGCCTCTACTGGTCACGTTACGCTTAAATCTGGAACATGATTTTGAAATCTCACCTGCCACAGTTTCCTACGATTTTGTTCGTGCCAGTCATCGCAATATCGCCGAGTTACTCTCGCTTTTCGATTGGGATAACATTTTGGATACAGTCAATGTCGAGTCAGCCGCTCAAACGTTATCCAACGTTCTCGCATATGTCATAGACAGACCTGTTCCAAAGAAAATCCACCTTGGCAAACGAGCGAATTTCGTCGCTTGAAATCTGGCAAGAGAGCTGCCCTCAGAAAATTCGCAAAGCACCGGACACTATTTCTAAGTCGTCACTATGTTAGGATGAATCACGAATACAAACGAGTCGCGAAACGTTGGTTTCTCTAGTATCGGCGTGGAATACAGTGAAAGCTCAAGTCACATCCTAAACAATTCTGGAAATTTGTAAACGAACAACGCCACGAAGTTGGCCTTCCGTCGCCTATGTCGCTCCACGGCACCAAGGCTTCCAACCCGCAGGGTATTTGCCAGCTATTTTCCGAGAAATTTTCTAGCGTTTTCACTAAGGAGACATTGAGCGATGTCCACATTATACTTGCGGCCAGCTACGTTCCACTTGCCGGTCAAACCTTGAAACAAGTCGACATCGATGCAGAGATGATAGTCAAGGCCTGCTGTAAACTCAAATTGTCTCACAATGCCGGGCTTGATAGAATTCCTTCGTCCTTTCTCAAACTACACTTGGATAGTTTGTTGCCCCCGCTGCTGCACGTTTTTCGACTATCTGCGGCTGTCGGTATTTTTCCTCGCTGTTGGAAATTTGCGCACATGTTTCCAGTACACAAAAAGGGAAGCAAACGGGACGCTGGCAATTATCGCGGCATAACTTCGCTTGGCGCTGTTGCTAAACTGTTTGAGCTTGTAATTATGGAACCGTTGCTCGCTCACTGCAAACCGTATATTAGTACCGATCAGCATGGATTCATGGTTCGTCGCTCCACTGCCACTAACCTGATGTGCCTTTCTTCCTACATTACTGACAGTATGGCGATGTCATTTACACCGACTTGGCTGCAGCCTTCGATAAGTTGAACCTCCGCATAGCTATTGCCAAACTGGACAGGCTTGGGATCGACGGATGCCTGCTACAATGAAACCATCGTACCTCACTGACCGTCATCTGGGCTGTAGGCATAGGAGATTGTTAGTCTCACATGTTCAAAGCCACGTCTGGTATACCACAGGGTAGTCACTTGGGGCAGTTGATTTTTTTTTTTTGATCTACTTCAACGACGTAAATTTGGCTTTCGAAGGACCACGACTATCATACGCAGATGACCTGAAACTCTATCTTCGAGTGCACTCACTCGATGACTGTCGCTTTCTTCAACGTCAGCTGAATGCTGAAGGCGACCGGTACAATTTGAACCGCATGGATGTCAACCCGGTCAAATGCACGGTTATCTCGTTTTCGCACAAGAAACAGACTATTTTATTCAAGTATGGGGTTTGGGGCGTTCTGGGGTTCATCTTCCGGATTGCTAAAGACTTCACGGACATCTAATGCCTCAAATCGTTGTACTGCTCCTTGTGTCGTTTTAATTTTAGAGTATTACTCGGTTGTGTGGATTCCTCATTACAACAACGGTGTCGTTAGAGTAGAGACTGTTCAACGACAGTGTTTGAGATTTGCGCTACGTAAACTACCGTGGACGGATCCCTATCGTTTGCTAAGCTACGAAAGCCGTTGCCATCTGATTAACCTGCCAGGGCTTTGTTAATCGCAGACATCTTGCAAGGCCGCATCGACTGTCTTCTGTAGCAAGTCAGCATCAACGTGCAACCCTGAGGAATAGTTCGATGCTGCGATTACCTCCACAGCGAACCAATTACAGCATGTTTGGCGCAATTGGCGGTTTACAAAGACTCTCTAATAGGGTTTCCGACTTGTTGGATTTTAACGTGACTCGCCAGATGCTTCGTCGTAAGTTTAGTCGTTTTTTAAACACCTGTCTCATTCGCATCGATAGTGTAATTTTTAGTTTGTTTTATTTCATGACCATCAATGTACCGTTCTAGTTTAGCTTTAAGTAACATCATTGGGATTTGTACATAATCTGTTGATGAATAGAAATAAATACAGAAATCTAAGTATTTCTTAAGCTGTAGAAAGTGGATCTCTGTGCAAAACAAGTTTCCATGCGATGATATGGATTTTCTGGCGTGGGACTACGTCTTTGTTTTCTAAACAGGGATACAATTAAAACAAAAGTCGAATCGCCACGAAAATTGGTCAGGTTTTGAGCGTTTTTCGTTCCTTCTGTAGAGCCAAAACACAACTGCATCCATTCATTAGGCATATAGTTGTTTAACCTATATTTGATTTGGTGCAAGTTGAATATCCTGTCACAATTAAGGTGTGATGGACATTATTTGTCTTAGCCCATGATCCCAGTTATGCTTGACTTGTTTTATAAAGTCTAATACGCTACCAGGATCATTTTGCTAAATGTCATGGGGCTCTAGTAACTCCTTCCCAAATATTGACATCCTTTGATTGAATAATGCTCCACAGCTGCAGAGTATGTGTTCTGCAGTTTCAGTTTCAAATAGCCAAAAACGATATTCTGTAGAATGAACTCTTCCAATTTTATTAAGGTGATACCTACTCGCGCAGTGACCAGTCAACAGACCAGTAATTACCCGAAGGTCTTTTTTACTTTTACTTGTGATGCCGTTGGAAGGGTCTCTTGTTTTATTTCCCGCCTCACAAAAGTTTTCATATTCCATTCCGAATTCGATAACGTAATCGTCGTGTATAAATCGAAATGGCTAACGCCGAAAACGATCCTCACTCAACAGAATACAGCACTCGCCATCGTAGCAGCAGTAAAGCCTCCGAATTTTTGGAAGCATGATCCCGTAATTTGGTTTGCCCAAGCGGAAACACAATTTGCCCTTGCCAACGTATTCCGGGATCACACAAATTTCACATAGTCGCGAAACCGACCACGTAGCAGATTCGGTCACAAACCCTCCCAACGAAAACAACTACAAGGCGGTCAAAACAAGGCTTATTTCTCATTTCCAAGTCTCAGCGCAAGGAGGTTTGGAGCGACTTCGCGGAGACTGTGATTTGGGCGATATGCGGCCAACGCATCTTCTCGCCAAAATGCAGGAACTGGCTGCAGGATTGAACGTCACGGATGACCTAACGGAAATTCTTTTTCTGCAACGAAAGCAGGCAAACGCTAAAGCAATTCTTGCAATCAGCGATGGGACGATTGGGAAGCCGGGTTCGTCACAAATCTAGCTGTTCTACAAGGTCAGAATGCCACACTGGCCGCTGAGATCCGCCGACTTAAGACAAAGCAAAGCACTTCCCGAAGCCGATCTACTTTAAGGTCCAGTCGTAATATCAGCGACAACATATGCTGGTTTCACAGAAAGTTTGGTGCCGCGAACCGTGCAGATACAATTCAAAAAACTCACGGGTCGTTCCTTTGAATAGGAGGGAATGAACGCACAACCGGAAAGTCGTCGTATAATCCTCTACGACCATACCTCAAACACTAAATACAGGTTTGGACAAAACATGTGCAACTAAAATCGAGCAATCATAAAAAGCATCAGTAAACTTCAATGTTTCGAAATTGAAATCGAGCAAGTTACTGCAGTTGACGGTTCAGGAGTCTAGATGTTTGCTACATGGTTATTGCAGCAATCAGCTGTCAACTGACAGTTCACCGGCAGTGTTTTATTGTCAAGGACCATTTTGTGCTGGTCAAAACAAGTACAACTTCTCGCTTTCTTGGACTTATCCCTTTAATAGTTTTTTGAAACAAGGTGGAAAAGGTTTCGTTTGTTGACAAAAGTGTTCTTACTTGCGTTATTGTACCATAACAAGGTAAACATTGCATGATAAAAATTGAGAAAGGTCAATACTCATGTTATCCTTATATTTATGTTATTAGACACGAAAATGGCTTCTGACAGCCTTGGATTGGAACTACGAAAGAAAATAATCGATGATAACAAGAGCGGAATTTCACAAAATACGATTTGTGACAAATACCAGGTGGAAAAAAGGACCGTTTCAAGACTGTGCTCAAAATTTCATTCAACCTGGAAGATTTCTGTGGACAATACAGGTGGAAGACCACGGTCCACCACGTCAAGAAAGGACTCTGTGATCGTCAGATGCATTAAGAAGGATCCTTCCAAATCTTCCTTCATGGTGCAAACGGATTTAGAGTTAGCTGTATCGGACCGGACAATCAGACGACGTGCCGTCGAAGCCGGATTATTCTATCGACGCCCTGCGAAAAAACCTCTAATTTCACTTAGGAACCAGAAGAAAAGACTCCTGTTTACTCAATCTCATATTGGCTGGGATGTGCAGAAGTGGCGGACGGTTCTGTTCAGTGATGAGTCGAAGTTCAACATCTTCGGGAGCGACGGGATTTGCCGTGTACATCGACCGACTGACAAACGCTTAAATTCACGGATGGCGGAGGCAATGTGATGGTCTGGGGATGTTTTTCTGCGAATGGACATGTTCCAGTTAATCAAATCATTGCCCGTTTCATGTACAATAACATCCTGAAAGAAGTTGTGCTGCCTTATGCTGAATGTAATATGCCATTAAAATGGATATTCCAAGATAACGACCCCAAGCACACCGCCAAAGTGGCCAAACAGTGATTTAAGGATAACCAAATAATGGTGATGGACTGGCCGCCCCAATCTTCGGATCTGAACCCCTTGAGAACCTGTGCGAGATCGTGAATCAGCGAATTGATCGTGAAGGTATCCGAAATAAGGATCAAATCCAAAAGGCTTGGGCAGCAATTCCACAAAACTTCATTGACCACCTGATCGAGTCTATGGCTCGCAGATGCAAGGCCGTAATTGAAAATAAAGGAATCGCTACGAAATATTGGAAGCCAAATTGAATTTGGTAAACAACACGCGAAGTTTTTCATGAATTGTTATGTATGAATAATGATTTTATTTTGTTTTAAAAACTAAAAAACATTTTTCTTGCTATTGACTTTTTATAAACAGTTGAATTAACAGTTTTAATTATTGGGATTGGCTATTTGCAAATGTTTTGTCCAATACTGTACTTAATCGATACAGGTTTTGATGTTTCTACCATTCCAGCTACCACTAAGGACTGAAAAAACGGTGTTGCTCCATTCGAGGAGTTCCAATTATTGGTGCAGATTTCCTTGCTGCTTTCGGTATCATGGTTGATTTGAAGCACCGTCGCTTGATCGATGGCCTCTATCGGTGATTCAACAAACATACCGGTACGCAGCATAACAGTCGTTGCATCCGACCAACCGTTCCATGCACTGCTTTCGGAATTCAAGGAAGTCACACTACCATCAACAATGAAAACAACGGTGCAACATGACGTCACCCACCACATTCAAACGAAAGGTCAACCGGTGGTAACCAAATGTCGGCGAATGGCACCGGACAAGGTAGATGCAGCGAAGGCAATGAAGGCGGAATTCCAGGTAATGATCGATCTTGGTATTTGCGACCCTCCAGCAGCTGTTGGGCAAGTCCTCTACATTGTGTTCCCAAGAACAACGGCAAATGGAGATTTGTGTGGGACTACCTTTTAAATACTTTTATATGACTAGATATACAAAGGGTTTAAATAGCGGAAACTTTCAATAAAACCTTGGCAATTCATTGCCAACAAAACAAACAATGATAACTGTAATAACACCGCATCAATCCTAGTAACCCATGAGTTAGCAGATCAAATTTGACAGCTCTCAGTCGAACTCTAACCGAGATGGCAAAAACAGTGAAGCAACTCCGGTCAGAAGAGTACGCGTTTAAAGAACGGCACCCCGCCGTGTCGAAAACTTACATCGTGCGGCACTTTGTGGACGCAGGATATGCCCGTTCCGGCATCTACAACATCTTAGTACTATTAGACAACAATCAGAGCATCGAAAGAAAGCCCGGTTCCGGACGGCCGACGACGCTGAGCGACAAGAAGCTCCAAAGAATGTTGAAGAGGAAGACCGAGGGAAAAGTGGCTACTTCGCCGCGTGCGCTTGGCCGGGAGGTCGGTTCAACTGGCCAAACAGTGAAAAAGCACCTGGCGAACATGAACATACATGTCAGGAAGTGTAAGTCGCGTACACTGGTTTCGGAGCTGCAGGCAATGACGCAGTGGCAGCGGCTGAATAAGATGGTCAACTCGATTTTCCCGGCGAATCGCGACGTGGCGGTGGGGATGGACGACGAGACCTATCTTACCCTGGATGGAAAAGACTGGCACATTTTACTTCCCCACGAAGGAAGTGAGCTCCGAGGTGAAGTTCATTTCACACACCAAGTTCCGCAAGAAGATGCTGCTGTGGCTGACAATCAGCGAGAAGCGGATGTCAAAGCCGCTCTTCTTTTGCTCCGGACTGACCTTGAACGGGGAAATTTATAGTACGAAATGCCTGCCGGAAGTTGCGGCGTGCATCAAGAAATACCATAAGTGTGAACTCGCGGTGTTCTGGCCGGATCTGGCGTCGGCCCACTACTCGAAGCGATTGTTGGAGGAGATAGAGCGGCTGAATATCGATGTGATATCCAATTCGGCGAACCCGTCCAACGCCCCCCAGCTGCGTCCCATCGAGAATTTCTGGGCCAACCTGAAGCGTGAGATCTACTTCAACATTTTTGTCCTGAAAACTTAGGAGGAATTGATAAATAAAACGAAGAAAGAACTCAAAAACATGCGCATGTTTTAGTCCGCCATGGCGAATGTTCCGGTTAACTGCCGGAAGGCCGCTCGCAAGGGCGTAGAATTTTTTTGCAAGTAAGCCTAAATATTTACCTTCTATGGGAAATTTTTCAAAAGCTCTGTCTCTTTTTTTATCACCATCCGAAAAAAGTCCATTTTTTTAATGCTTGCGTTATCACAAGACTGTGATAAAACATAACACAAAATCTCATTGACTGCTAAGTTTGCACCGTCCACCCCTTTAACCACTTCAAACAAGTGGCATATTGCTATCTGCTAATCCTAGCTCAAACACGGCCAGCAATCGTCAAATCTCATACTTCAACGTACGCCCGTATCGGCGGTAGCACATTCCCTTCGTAACTCGCAAGCTCTAAACATGTTACTCTTCCCGGTAGCTCTTGTACTCCTACAGACACTCGTCGAGGCTTCAAACTACACACTCGAGTTCGGAGCAGGCAATGTAGTGGCAAAACTTGACCTCGCCAGTAGAGAACTAATCGTGGAACGAGATGGCAAACCGGTTCAGAGGGTGGCCATGGGTCGAGATCTCGGAACGATTGCCTTCTACCAGCAACTGGATCGTGGATTCAAAGTGCGAAACACCGACGGAGAAGAAACTGAATTTACCATCGATCTGGACGAATCGGATTTTGCACTGTTCACCGTGGCAAGACGAGTTCGGCATCGCTCCCGGATGGTGGTGGATTGTGTCCATCTTGGAGAAGCCAACTGGTTCGGTGGACCGATGCAAGTGATGCAGTATTGGCCAGTTCAGAAGATGCGCTTTCATGAGTTTGATTACATTATTAAAACGGACGACAACTGTGCCATTGCGGAGCGGTACTGGTTGAACTCGCATGGATCGTTCATCTTCGTAGAAGACGAAGCTCCGCTGTTCATCGATCAGAACTACGGACAACCCGGTTTCCTGTGTTTGGAGGGGAAAAAATCCCTTCCGTACGACATTCACGACCATGTGTACTCGTTTATCTATCGGATTGGAATTGGCGGCGATGCACGGTTGGCCCATATGGGTGCCATACGGAATATTCTGGGAAAACCATCCGGTCACCCGGCGGAAGCCATGGTCAGATATCCGACATGGTCAACTTGGGCGCGTTTCAAAACGAACGTCAGTGACAACGTGTTGTACCACTATACGGAAGAAATTTACCGGAATGGTTGGAGGAATAGCCAGATTGAAATCGATGACGATTGGGAGAAGTGCTACGGATCGCTGGAATTCGACAGTGTCAAGTTTCCTCGAGCGAAGCATACAGTGAGTGTTCTGAAGTTGAAAGGTTTTCCTAGGGTCACTCTATGGGTTCATCCATTCATAAACAAAGACTGTGAACCGATATATTCTGAGGCGATGCAGAAGGGTTTTTTGGTTGCCAATCATAGTGGACAAACGGAGTCACATTGGTGGAACAGCGAGCCGGATGGGTCATCGCATTTGGATTTCACGAAAGCGGAAGTGGCCCAATGGTTCACGCAACGGTTGCAAGCTATTCGAACTGAGTTTGGAATCAATAGTTTTAAGTTTGATGGAGGTGAGCCCAATTTGATGCCACAAGATCCTGTTCTGAATGGGCCTCGTGCCAAACATCCATGGTTGATTGCCGATAGCTATCTTCGAACGGTGGCGAAATTTGGAAATTTGGCGGAAGTTCGATCTGCTAGGCGAACTCAGGATCTACCGATTTTCGTGCGGATGAATGACAAGTTCTCCGAGTGGGGTTGGCACAATGGCCTTCCGACGCTGATTCCCACCCTGCTGATGATGAACATGGTCGGCTACCCGTTGGTTCTACCGGACATGGTCGGTGGCAATGGCTACTTTGGGCAACTACCGAGCAAGGAGATGTTCATCCGGTGGCTACAAGCCACGGTGTTCATGCCGAGCATTCAGTTTTCATTCGTCCCGTGGGATTACGATGCCGAGACGGTGCAAATTTCGAAGAGGATGACCGACCTGCACGAGAAATATACCGGTAAAATCATGGAGCGCTTCGAGCTGGCAGTTTCCGAAGGATATCCGGTTAATCCACCGATTTGGTGGATCTCGCCAAATGATGTGGAGGCTCAGAAGGTGTTCGATCGTAAGTCTTGGTCAGATGCGTTGAGGAGAGGGTGGTGATTTAATCGATGATTTCTGATTGCAGAATTCCTGTTGGGAGACGACATCATAGCCGCACCGGTCGTGCAGAACAATGTTCGGGCCAGGGATGTTTACTTGCCGGAAGGGGAGTGGGTGGATGGAAATATTGCCACCGTTTACGTCGGACCACGATGGATTCGGAACTACTCGGCGCCGCTGCACGTGCTTCCGTATTTCTTGCGGAAAGGAGTGAAATTTTATTGATGGGATGAACTGCTGCTACAACGTTCGCAAATAGACGTTCGCGTGTTAAGTACCTATAGGTTTTTTTTCCGAAGTCATGGGGTTATCTCCCAGCGATTTAAGAGTCATAAATTTCGGTTTTTAATTAATCGAAATTCACTGGCACATGAAAAACTGAAATACTTTTGCAAACTATCACTAGTAAATACGAGCAAATGCCTTTAAATTCCACTATAGAAAACTTATCTTTTGACAGATAGGCCTATTTCGTCTGCGACTTACAGCAATCGACACTGAAGAGGTCTGTAAGTCGCAGACGAAATAGGCCTGTCTGTCAAAAGATAAGTTTTCTATAGTAGAATTTAACGGAATTTGCTCGCATTTACTAGTGATAGTTGAAAAAGTGTTTACTAAATGCACAGTTCTTTCCTATCACAGACTTCAAATTTAAGCACATTCCAGTTCGACACGTACGGTCGTGTTTTTCGCTCTCTCGATACGAAGTTTTTTCCCCCTCGTCCGATTTGTCGCGATTGTGCGTCCGGTTCGTGAACTATCGCCTGGACTTGCTGATTTATCAGCGATAGCAAGCCTGACGAAAGCACTGCAAAGTTGTGCAAGTTTTCTCGCTCGACCTGTTGCCGCCAATTTTCACTCTCTAGGTATCTTGAACGAGTACCTTCCCATGGATGACAAAGGTTGAAACCAATCCGAGAGGATCATAGAGACTCATTACCACGCTCAGCAACTCTCGCTTGCTCGGAATAGCTTCACCGTCTATTATTTGTCGAAGCACTTCGCGTAAGCAGAGATCGAAGGATAATGCGTCGCCTTCCGGTGACCAGGTCATTCCCAGCAATCGCTATAACTTGCAATCTTTACCCGCTGTAAATCACTTAACCGCAGCCGGATTGGCTTGTCCAATTTTCCCCAGAACTTCTGGCCTGTTCGACATCCAGTTTCTGATGAAGAAATCAGCTTTTCCGTGTACCGTTGAAACATCCTGCGCTATTTGAACCGCTTCTTAGATTGTATCGACACTATCCAGATAACGTTTGCATTAAAAAATGGACTTTTTTTTTCGGATGGTGATAAAAAAAAACTAAGACAGATAGATGCTTTTGAAAAATTTCCCATGGAAGGTAATTATTTAAGCTTACTTGCAAAAATAAATCTACGCCCTTGTGAGCGGCCTTCCGACAGTTAACCAGAACATTCGCCATGGCGGACTAAAACATGCGTGTAGGCATGTTTTTGAGTTCTTTCATCGTTTTATTTATCAATTCCTCCTCAGTTTTCGGGACAAAAATGTTGAAGTAGATCTTCGCTTCAGGTTGGCCCAGAAATTCTCGATGGGACGCAGCTGGGGTACGGCCAAAACACCGCGTCTTTGCTCTTATGGTATTTCTTGATGAACGACGCAACTTCCGGCAGGCATTTCGTACTATAAATTCCCCCGTTCACGCTCAGTCCGTGGCTAAAAAAACGGCTTTGAAATCCATTCTCGCTGATTCTCAGCCACAGCAACATCTTATTGGGGAACTTGGTGTGTGAAATTAACTTCTCCACGGAGCTCACTTCCTTCGTGGGGGAAGTAAAATTCGAAGTGCCCTGCCAGTCGTTGCCATCCAGGGTGAGATAGGCCTCGTCGTCCATCACCACCGCCACGTCGCGATTCGCCAGAAAAATCGAGTTAATCACCTTATTCAGCCGCTGTCACTGCGTCATTGCATTTATGTTTATATTTGCCAGGTACTTTTTCACTCTTTGGCCGGTTGAACCGACCTCCCGGCCAAGCGCACGCAGCGATTCCT
Source organism: Aedes japonicus (assembly GCA_034211315.2). Lineage (NCBI taxonomy): Eukaryota > Metazoa > Arthropoda > Insecta > Diptera > Culicidae > Aedes > Aedes japonicus. Next base: position 7,948 of record JASCZW010001826.1, on the reverse strand, counting down.
CTTCAACATCTTTGGAGCTTCTCGTCGCTTAGGGTCGTCGGCCGTCCGGAACCGGGCTTTCTTTCGATGCTCTGATTGTTGTCTAATAGTGCCAAGATGTTGTAGATGCCGGAACGGGCGTATCCGGTGTCCACAAAGTGCCGCACGATGTCCGTTTTCGACACGGTGCGATGTCGTTCTTTGAACGCGCACGCATCTGAACGGAGTTGCTTCACTGTTTTTGCACTCACGGTTAGAGTTCGATAGATAGAGCTGTCAAATTCTTTCTGCTGACTCATGGGTTACTATGATTGATGCTGCATGGGTAGTTTCGTCAGTGCGGTCGAAGGTTAACCCATGAAAAATCGGCAATTTTTGTCCTTTTTTTTAAATGCAAATGTTATGAAAGGGCATAGGCTGTGTTGGCAGTAGTGATTGTGTAGATATGATTGACTAGCTGGAGACCATTATCCTTATCGCGTATCGCGTTAAAGATTGTTGAAAGTCTGTTTGGGAACTCAAAGTCAATTATTTATGATATTTATGATCATTGACTTGGCAGTTGCAAAAATCTCCAACTTGTTGAAGTAAAAATCTCGAAAGAAATGTACATGTGTCAGTTGTTTTCAAATTTCCATTTGACCCCTATCCTTGCCATAAGGCGTAGTCGGATCAAATTAGTGTGGGTGTGGTCCTAATAGATCGTTAGATCAGCTATATTCAGAAAATTCTATTGTACACTCTTCAGAAAAAATCAAATGATGATATCTCGAGTACTTTTTCAAAAGGACGTAAGTAACAAAATGTAAACAAACGCGTTGTTCATGGCATGTTATTAAAAAATCATGTTTATATGCCCACATTTCATGAACTTTCTGATGGATTATTTCTGAAGTTTTTACTTACTTTTTACAAAACGGTGTAAAATCACTTTTGCACTTTTTGGGAATAATGTACATACGCCGCTTGTGTTGAAAAGTAACTTCCGAATCATTGTTATATCATTTAAAAGCCTCTTAACGACGCGTAAATAAAATGCTTTATACCTCAAGCTTAAAAATTTAGATTTTGTTTTTAGCAAAGATATTTTAACACCGTTTTGTTGCAGAAAAAACTAATACGTCATTTTCGACGTATCTTTGTGAAATATGACAACTTGACGTAACATTTCGACGTATCAACATTTTCATTCGCAGAATGACGTATCATTTTGACGCAAGCAACATGCCATCTATCATACTGACTTATCAAAATGACGTATAATCTTTTTCTATTGCAGACCGTTGTAAGAAACATTTTTCTAAAAGAGACTTGAATTTTCACTCCTAGTGTAATTTTTAAGCACAGTGATGTAATATCTTTTACCAATGTATCATTCAGTGGAATTTAATTGGTATATGCATGTCTGGTTTTCAAATAGGAATAAAAATAAATTCAAAAAATTTCACTGCTGATTTTCTCATTTTCGTCCATATGTTACTTACGTCCATTTGAAAAAGTACTCGAGATATGGCCTCGAGTTGAACATTTTTCTCCAGCGTCCCAACCAGTAGCTGGCAACGCATCCCCACTGACTGCTTCCAGTTTTGCCCGATAAATACGAGTTCGCTCGGCATCGGTACAATATCGTTTCGGAGGATTTTTCGTATGTTCGATCTTAACCGCTATGTGTCCAACAGTGAAAAAACTTGCCTTTTTTAATTTCAAAATATGATATTTCATTAAGTGAGGAAGGTCTGCTGATTTTTTATTATCAAGTAAAAGGCCGACAGGGAACGCTTTTACCCACGGAGCTAAAATAACCATAACTAAGGAAATATCCAACCCATTTGAAATGTTTTGGCAGTTTTGGATTCAGAAACTCAACCACTTTCTTATTAATGTCTGTATTGGCGATGGACATCGGAAAACCGGATATCCGGAACCATGTTCCGAAAATGGTATACTTTAAATGTTTCAATAGAAAACCATCAATAATGATACAAAAACTGTGGAATGAATACACAAGAATGTGTGTGATTGCCATATGACAATCAAGTGACTTGATTCAGGAACAGTCACTCCGGAGCAGGTTTCCATTAAGCCACTGATGGCTAGAAAATTATATGAATTGACCCCTAACATTATGGGTGTCAACATTTTTGGAATCGTTCCAGAAGAACATTTGCCATAGTTATTCGAACAAGAGATTTGGAGCGTCAAACTCACCAGCCGAAAAAATTGAGGATGAACGCAGCTTTAGCAGTTTGTCTACAATGCTACAATGTATTCAAGTCCAGCAACATAAGCGTCAGGCGGACCTGTTGAATTTTCATTGTACAGCTTCAATTTGATCGATTATTGTTATAAAGGGTGTTCCGATCAAAATTTGGCCAAACAGTAATGTGTGTGAGCCGGTTAAAGGTTCTTTTTCTTTTTCAAGTTCAGTTAATACAGAATACAGGAGAAATATTCAGTTTTTTACCGAATGCTAATTGCCGGGTCTTTCGCTTACCACCTGCCATAAGATTGTGTACAGTCTCCTTGTCTACTTTATTTGCCGCAGAACGCCAGTTTGCCTTGAACTCTTTCTCGCTCACAACAGTTTTTTGAGTCTTCTTAAGGTTCCGCTTGACGATGGCCCAATATTGTTCGATTGGGCGGAGCTCTGGCGTTTTGGAAGGGTTCTTGTCTTTAGGCACCATACCACTCCATGGCTTTTTTTTCCGTAATGGCAGGATGCTAAGTCCGGCCAAACTAGAACGGAACAATTGTGTCGCTTCAGGAAAGGCAGTGAACGTTTTTGTAGGCACTCGCCCAGATAAATTTGCTGGTTGACGGTTCCGGTCGCAATGCAAACGCCACAGGTACAGATGGCCTGCCACACCAGATATTCCTTCGCGAACTTTGACAGTTTAATGTGCCACCTTTCCCCGTCTGGTTGCCGTAGGCTGCCTGTCCAGGAAGCTGGTTAAAGTCTGCCTTGACGTAAGTTTCAACGTCCTGTACCACGTAATCAAACTTCGTCAGCATCGTCGTGTACAACTTTCACGATCGTGCTCTGGCCGACTTGTTTTGTTTATCGTCGCGATTTGGAGTCACCACTTTTTTTGTAAGTCGACAGTTCAGCTTATTTTTAGCTCTATCCACGGTTAGGGGCGGCACTCCCAGCTTCTTTGCGACATCTCGGACGGAGAGGTTGGGGTTCCGGTCGAAACAGCGGGCAACTCTTTTTGTTGTCGCTGTGGCCTCCGGCTTTCGATTTCCCCCCCGATCCGGCTTTCCTGGCTGTCGACAACCGTTCACCGAACACTTTTAATACGTTGGAAACAGTTGATTTAGCCACATTCAACAATTCCGCCAACTTGGCGTGAGAGTAGTTTGGATTTTCGCCATGCAAGTGCAAAATTTTGATGCGTTGCTGCTCTTCCTTCGACGACATTTTGATAACTGATGTGCTAATCTCAAAATCAAAATAGAGGCATGATGCTACACGCACCCATTCTTCCAGGATCAAGTCACCGGATTGTCATATGGCAATAACACACATTCGTGTGTATTCTTTGATTGACTTTTAGTGCCATTACTGCTGGTTTTATATTGGAATCTTTGAAAAGTATACCATTTTCGGAACATGGTTCCGGATATCCGGTATTTTCGGAGCCACTTTCGATCAATCAAGCACAAACAGATCAATCTCAAAAGACCTCATGTCAATGGCGGCCTAGTTAGACAGAGAATTACTCAACTAGTACAATATGTGTACACATGGTCGGTCAGATGTTTATAATATTATGTTTGTTGGTTGTCCAACGTGCTTGGCCATTTACTCCGGGACGCGACGTTTAAAGCAATTCCATGTTGAGCCGGTGCGTGGTAATGCAAATTTTGATGGGTGCCAGAGAAACTACAATTAAACAAACTCTTCAGCTACTACCTGCGAATCAACAGTGAACACTAATGGATGTCTCGCCAGAGTCGTGCCAATTATTTAAGAAATGTGCAGGATAGGCTGAAATTAGCTCCTAAATCTTTCTGGACACATGTTAACGATCAAATGAAAGAATCTGGACTACCGTCAACGTTAACAAAAAATGATAAATTGAAATGAATAAAACGGAATCATCAACATCGGTTGGTCCGGATGGTATCCCTGCAGTTATTTTCAAAAAGTGCTGTGCTGGAATAATAGCACCTCTGCGTCACTTGTTCAAACTCTCTCTAGCAAGTGGAATATTCCCCTTGCTCTGGAAGTCAGCCTACATGTTTCCAGTTTTCAAAATAGGCGACAAGCAAAACGCCAACAACTACAGAGGAATATCTGCACTATAAGCTGTAGCGAAGCTCTTTGAGTTAGTAGTTCTAAAGACTGTATTCGATGAAATTTGGACACGCAAAATAGGTCACCAAAAATTTTCCTTGAGCCCGATTCTTTTCAAACTTTCTGTACTACTTAATGGTTAAGTTTTGAGATCATTGGTTTATTGAACCTCTTCTCCCAACCCAAATGCCCGCACCTTTGCCTTGACCCCTTTCATCAAATTTTGGGCAATATAGGACCGACTTGCTTACTTACTTTTAACCACACTTTCTTTAGTTCAAGTTGATTTTCTATCAGTTTTGGAGTTTTAACGAGATTTGCCTTCATGATTGCCCAAATTTTTTTCAATTGGGCGAAGTTCCGGAGTGTTTTGAGGGTTGACGTCTTTTGGTACAAAAACTTCATTATTATCTTTGTACCAGTCTAAGGCGGGCCGGGCATAGTGGCAAGATGCCAAATCCGGCCAAAACAGTGTCGGGCCATCGTGAGATCTCAAGAAGGGCAGAAGTCGTTTTTGGAGGCATTCGTCCTTGTAGATTTGTCCGTTGACGGTCCCAGAGGTGATGAAGGGCTGACTCATTTTGCCACATCCGCAGATCGCTTGCCAGACAAGGAATTTTTTGGCGAATTTCGACAGTTTCTTCTTCCGTACATTCTCCGGAACGGCCAACTTAGAGGTGGCGACGTAGTGTTCCTGTCCTGGCATTTGTTTGGTGTCGGCTTCATTGTAGGTCTCATCGTCCATCAGAATGCAGAACGGTTTTGTGTGCCACTCCCTGTATAGTTTTCTTGCACGAGTTTTGGCCACCGAGTTCTGTTTATCGCTCCGGTTCGGTGCCTTCTGGACCTTGTACATATGTAATCCAGAATGTTTCATTGTTTTCTGCACAAAACAAACTGAAACTTTCGCCTTTTTCGCAACATCCCTGATCGAAATGTTGGGAAAACGCTTAAATTGGTTTAATACCATCCTGGCCTTCTCCGGATTTGATATGCCACGTTTTTTGCCACTACCAGTTTTCCGCTTGGTTGTCTAACGATCCTTGAACGTTTTGGTCACATGAGATACGGTTGAATGTGCGATTCCGAGCTGTTTTCCGATCCATCGATGAGAAGCGTTTGGGTTTTCGAAGTGAGTGCCCAAAATTTGTTGGCGCACTATTTCTTCATTCAAAGCCATCACTGAAATCACTCGACCGGTTTTCACGAAACTCATTACACAATTGACACAACACAATGAAATACATTCAGTTAAAATTTCAATAATTTTTACCCGCACGCTAAAAAGTTACGAACAATTGCGTGTGTCCAAATTACATCGAATACAGTCTTTAGACCCAGTATTCAATCATTGCAAGTAATATATAGCCGATACACAGCACGGGTTCATGGCTAAGCGATCTACGACAACAAACCTGTTGACGTTCACAACATATGCGACAGATGTTATGTGTAAGGGCTTCCAAACGGATACAATTTATATTCCCAGCAAACACAGGATCGTATACGATAGCGTGTAAGAGTGCAAGGTGGAGGCGATATACGTACATTTTACATGAAGTTAAATGGACGCATGTACGTATATCGCCTCCACTTTGTACCTATATCCGCCCTCATATACGATTTTGTGTTTGCTGGGTTGACTTATCTTCAGCTTTCGATAGGATCAACCATCGCATTGCATTAGCGAATCTTGAGCGACAGGGCTTTGGAGGCAGCGTTTAACATTGGTTCCATTCGTACCTAACAGAACGACATCTAAGCGTTAGGATTGATGACGGCACATCTGGTGAATTCCTTGTCACATCCGGTATCCCCAAGGAAGTCATCTTTTGCTGATGACTTGAAAATTTATAATCAGGTCAAGTCCATCGAAGACGCATGATTTCTTCAACACCAACATGATAGTTTCGCCTCGTGGTGCAACACAAACAGGACGGTGTTGAATCCAACCAAGTGCTCCGCTGTTTCAAGGATCTAGGAGTATTTCTCGATGCGGGACTTACGTACAAGGAGCCAATTAGCTACATTGTTTCCAAAGCAAACCGCAGTTTGAGATTCATCATGAGAATGGCAAAGGACTTTACGGATGTATATTGCTTAAAGAGCAGTATGGAACCCGCACTATCTTAATGGCGTTGATAGAATCGAGTCAGTGCAGCGAAGGTTTGTGCGATTTGCTCTCCGTCGTTTACCATGGAATAATCCACGTGAGCTGCCTAGATATGTACACCGTATGCAACTTATTGGCCTTGACACACTAGCAGTGAGGAGAGTTCCCGATCTTTTCATTGCAAAAATTGACTGTGCGATGCTACCTAATCAAATCAACATTCATGTTCGTTCTCGTGCTCTTCGCAATAACATCTTTCTTCGAACACCATTCCGCCGAACAAACTATGGCGCCAACGGAGCTCTTGTTGGTAAACAACGTGCATTAAATCGAGTGTCACCTGGGTTTGACTTTCACCTGCCTCGCCAAAGAATTAGAACTATGTTTTTGAATTTTCTTACGAACTATCATTAGGATCACATTGTGTGTATTGATAATAACAAATGAAGAAAGTTGGGAAAATAGATTTGTTAGTTCTGAAAAGGACGAGTTTGAGCTGTTGACGGGGGTACATGGTTCCGTACGACGGCCTTAAAAAGACAACACCCTGTGGAATTGTCACACCGGAGAGAAGTTGTATCAGCTCCTCGTTTTTGCGGATGGCTAGCTGCAGGTGACGTGAGATAATTCTGGTCTACTTGTTGTCCCGGGCGGCGTTTCCTGCCAACTCGAGGACTGCAGCTACCAGGTATTCCATCACCACAGCGAGACAAACGAGAGCACCGGCACCAACTCACTCGGTGTAGTGCCCTTCCGGAGCAGACGGTGAATGTGACCTAAAGGGAACTGCAATCCGACTGAGAATTTGCCACGGCCAGACATGTTGCTAGACAGTAGAGTGTGCCGGATGACTTGACGGTGCGTAGCCGAGCGCTGACACAACATCTTCTAGATCCCCGAATGACTGAAGGAAAATCCTAAGGAGTCCTCCTTAAATATCTTTTACTGATGCATAGGAGACGTTCCTTACTTAAATTTGAAGTCTGTGAAAGGAGAATGCTGTGCATTTACTCTGAAATATTTGAATTTCGTTATTTTAAGTAGATATATTTCCGATCAATTGAGGCAACCATTGGAGAAATGACGGGGATATTAACGCTCAAAACCTGAACGCATTTCGTGACGGTCACAATAGATATTTTTATAACTCATACCCCAGCGTAGAGACCAAAGACGTAATCCAACGTAAAAACAATAAAAATCTGAATGTAGACTTCTCCAAATGCTTAAGTGTAAGGTGATGGAGGTGTGATATGTATGGGATCAAGGAATCGATGTTCGTACACAATCTATTTCTCACTCACTCAATAGAAACGCCAGAGAAGCCTATTTTAATTCAAACCTGCTTGAAAGTACCTTGCTACTTTATACTAGCATGTCTGACATGTTGTCTACGCTAGGGGCAAATTTTTTTCCGTGTAAAAAAGGGACTTCAACCGTAAGATGTCACAACTAAGAGTACTCAATAATCATCAATATTTGTCATTCCAGAAATACTTCCGTTCCGTGGAGGCATGTTAGTCCCAATCATCAGCTGTTGGTTTTCTATGCCATTA